>JAMKCH010001378.1:0-134035 GCA_023653785.1 Ophioderma brevispina
AAGACGGACAGAAAAAGAAAACGGAAATTTAAAAAAAAAAAAAAAAAAAAACTTAATCTTCTAAAATGCAACACCCATGACCTTACGAGCAACCGCCCCTAGGACCCCACCCCTCGTACATTCATCCTCCCCCCGAGTCAGTCTGGGCACCGCCACTGTGCCCCTACGGCCGTAAAACAAGACACATTGTACGCACGTCGGAGATTCCTGGCCCTAAATCATGCTCCAGACCATGACCATCTTATTGATCTCATAAGGCACTATTCAATATTTTTCTACTTCAATCCACAACTCTGATGTTTTAAATGCTTCCAATCTCCAACTCTAAACTACAAATAAAATCATAAACTAAATTTTGTTTCTGAGTGGGATCGAACCCACGACCTTAGATAACAAGACGGCGCCCACAGACCCACGCCACGCCAATCCGAGCCGGCAGGATGCCGTTCTTTTGTAATACTTCAATCTAAACATTCACCGAATAAAGCGCACACCTAATAATGAATAGCGCCCACTATGAGACGGTTGAAAATATATGCTCCGGACATGATTTCGGGCCAAAATCTCCAAGAATCGCATTTGGTCGGATAAAGATACCGTAATGTAATTAATATGTGGCTTGATAATCTTCATGTATAAATTCAAATGTGAAGAAATGTACTACAAAACATTGTAATAAGTCTTGATTCTTAAAGAGTGCTCTTTAAGATGCGATAAAGTCCCTAATCCCTACTGCCACGATTGGCTCGTATCTCAGTTTCGTTTGGGTAATTTGCAACTTTTTTCATGCGCACCACACGGACGAGGAGGGCAACTTTTTTGGCATGGAAATCTTTGATATTTTGCTGTTTCATGGTCACAGCATGCCGTTAGTTCTTTAGATCAATTTCAATACCCTTCAGCAGCATTTTACCTGCCGGGGCTAGGTTCCCTATAAAATGGATAAAATATATTTCAACTTTACAATGGGCGCCATTTTGACCCCTCCCATGAACGAAAGGAGTGAACATTAAATGTGATTATATCCCAGTTGAGATCCCAATGTCAATAGTGCTGTGCAATACAAACTTCATAACTAGCTATAACTGATTAAGTTTTGGGACAAATACACTGTTATAACGGCACTTAAAATGCACGGTTTTTCCACCTATCTACCGTATATTACCCACTTTGCCGCAATGTCCAAAAGTTTTACGGCTGCCGTTTGAGAACGTAAAGGATATGAAAATTTTCTGTTGTGATCTACCTTAGTTACCTACATTATCTGAGGAAGTTAAGAGCAAAATCCAGGTCTATGGTGAACTCCTCCCTGTTTTTGGGGCATGGAAACCTGATGAATTCCTTCAAATTTAAATTTTTGATTTTTTAGTTGTTTTCATTTTTTGACAATTATCTTAAAAACCTTTGACTTTTGGATATCAAAAGGTTTACTGACCCCCCATAATGTGGCCATTCCGCACATTTTGAGGGGTCTCTCCACCTTCTAGGTCCAACGGTTTTGTAGCTACAGTCAGTAGTACTTCACTCAAAGGGGGCCTGACCCCCCAAAAGGGGGCGTGGCCATTTCAGCATCTTCGGCGTCAGTGGGAATTATGTTACCAACCAAATAATGTTCCTGGACCTTCAATTAGTGGATTCCTGAAGAGTTTACCTCTGGACATATAATGCATACAAAACCACCATGAGCTACTAGAGTAGGTGCATTATGCAAATTACGACGCAGGGAATCAATGACACTGCTGGTTTTAGCTGTAACACCCTCGGTGTGTCTATTCCATCTCAGGTCACTTGACAAAAAATGCAAATGGTGCGCCTGCAGGCAGAGTACCCATCTCTCTGTCTTTGGCATGTGGGCCAGACTCCCTCATCTAATGTTGCTGCGGGGGGTTCGCCACTCCTCCCGCACAGCGAGTCTGTTTTGCATTCCCAACATATGCTGGTACCCATTTATAGTCTCCTGGGGGGTTGGTACATACATTTTGTGACCCCACTTTGCCTGCTCCCAGTTGAATTCAGCAGCCTTGACAGAATAAAGTGCAGGGGATACTGTACTTTATTCCGTCAAGGCTGCTGAATTCAACTGGGAGCAGAAAAAGTGGGGTCACAAAATGTACCAACCCTCTCCTGGGTGGAGAGAGGCAAGCGATGTAAAGTGCCTTGCCCAAGTGCACAACGCATTGGTGACAGCAGGGCTCGAACCCCCACTCGACACATTACCCCCAGGTATTTGTGGTTAGAAACTGCCTCAAGCTGATGACCAGAAAGGGTGTAGGAGTGATGAATTGGTTGAGGTTTTCTGGTGATTCATATGACATTACATTTGTCTGGTTTGAACTTTCATTTGCCCTTTACCAGGGTTGGCCGGTAAAAACCGCCCGGTTTAAACCGCAAGGTTTATGCCGCCTATTTTGGCAAAAACTGGCAAAAACCTCAATTTTGTTCCCAAAATGCTTTTAAAATTAAAAAAATTGTAATGATTGTTTTTTTTATCAATTCTGTAGTCAGATAAAATTAAAAGTTACAGAACAGAAGTGGTTGAAAGAACACTTAACACAACTTAAGGCTTTTTTATTACATATATGAATGATATTCAGTTTGATCTAGTACCATACTTATGAATAACCTTAGTAGAAATGTGGAAAATGGACTGAATTGAAAATTCAAAATATACCTTAAAAATTTTATCTGTAGGTGCAAATAAATTTCAAACTAAATAGTAATAAATGAATGAAATAGAAAGTGAATTTTAGGCTAAATTTAAATAATAAAATCTGATATATGGTAAAAAGGGAAGAAATTTAGATTGAAGTGTGTTTTGTTCTCTTTTGTGTATTTTTGAATTGAACAAATAAAATAATGCAAGGCATGTTGACTAGATCTAATCATCTTAAGTTAAAGAGGGACTTAAATTAGTATGACATACTCTAAAATGCTTTGCATGATGACTTCAGACATTTCCTAGTTTTGGCCGGTTTAAACCACTTTATGCCGGTTTAAACCAGGTTTAAACCATTTCTGGCAAAAACCAGTTTTTGCCGGCCTAAAGCCAACCCTGCCCTTTAATCTCCCACTGTTCTAGTTTGCAGAGGTCTTTCTGGAGAACCATGCAGACTTCATGAATTCTGATGCAAACCAACAGGTATTTGGGTTTGGTCAGCTTCCTCACATCAGCTAGTCCACAGTTTCTATCACAACAGCATTCCAAGATGGCGATGACCAATTCACAATTATTTCTTAACAAAAATAGTTCAGGACCGCTGCCCATGTGCCACATTCATACACGAGACAAATGAATGTGTGCCCACAGCTGTTTAACCCCATGCAAATTGTTTCTTTTATTTTTAGAGCAATTTTAAACAATGGCGACACAATTTTGACAACTGATATCAGTAGGGACATGCAAGAGCTATTACCACCTCAAAAATCAGAAAAATCCATTGCGGGAATCTTGCCATATAGGCCTACAAATGTCATAATTTGTATGTTATAGCGCCCTGCCTATTTCCCATAGAAAGACGTGTAAAACTAGCTTTTTACGAAAAATCATACTTGCCCGCAATGAAATTTCATCAAATTTACACAGGATGTAGATACTGGTATAAATACTCCAAATCAGTTACCAAAAGTGTGTCGCCGTTGATATTTTTTGTTTTATTCTCGTTTGTCATAATAAATGAGATTCTCAAACAGCTGTGCATGCCTGACAAATATAACATGTTGTCAGGGTATAGGGGCAAGATACACAAAAAAACTGTCAGTGAGAGAGCGTGGCCCACTGGTTAGGATATTCGCCTTTGGTGCAGGAGGCCTCCGGTTCAATTCCCCGCTGGGTCACTTGCTGGAATTTCATTGAGTACTAAATTCTCCATTGACACCAAAAATTCAAAACTATGCCGCTAGATTTGCCGTCGGGAAGCTACAGGAGAGACTTCTGCTCATCACTATATTCACTAAATATCCTTAAAGGTGCATTTTGAATTCATGATTCCAGCACCTTAGAACTGTTTTATTCATTTTTCACTAGATACCCTTGAGAAAAGTGTATTCACAACTTTTTAGTTGATCCCGACCTTGCGGTTTTGTGTTATGAGCATGCTTGTTTCCCACGGTCCCATAGGCCACTGTGCTGTAATTTGTCCGTTTACGACAGAATATACAAAATTGCGAATTTCTTACAGATGCGACTGAATTTGCACGTAAGATTAGGTACATATGGATTACTAATGTTAACGGTTCATATGATATAAAAATCTCAACTTTTTTGAGGTAAGTCGGGGTACGAGGCTGTGGATCACAAAATGCCCTTTAATGACTAGTTTGGCTGAGGCTTGGGCTGGGAAACTTCACAGGACTGGAGGAATAAACTATGGCTGACAACACTATACAAGGAAACACATGGGTTAGTGCCATCAAACATCTGTGCTTTTCTACAATCTTCAAATTCAACAAATCTGAGGTCAACTACAGTACTTGAACTAGGCTAGGCTAGCTTAAGCTAGGGCCTTGGCTAGTTCGCAATGCAACCCTAAATATACGAGCAAATCAGACGCATTCTTTAATCGGAATGACATTTTTGTTACTTATGGACTGCTCTATTTTAGGTTTGCAGAACAGTGTATTTAAAAACATGTAGCAGCAGATTTACTGAATTCACAATACAACTGAAATAAAATTACTCACCCCAAGTTGTTGCTAATGTCCTTTTAATATTACAAATGATCGACAGTGATTTACAAAAAAGGCTTAGAAATAAACAAAATATACATCTACAATTTGCTTTCATGCTTTCAGTTTCACGTGTTGAGTAATGGCGCTAGTGTTGTCGCTGTCCGGCTGTCGTCACTATACAATATGGAACGATTTCCCCTGAATTATGTACCGTACCACTTATGAATTTTATGCAACTATTATGATAAAAGCCCTCGGGTAAGTGTGTCTTGTTTTACGAGTGAGGATAATATGAAACAACTTTGATTTACTCCGAATATTTGCGAAACCTTTTTTCTTTGGAGCGTATTCATTTACACTGCTACATGTTATTGTATATGGAATGCTTCTACCGTGTCTGTGAGTACGCCCAAATAAAAACGTTCAACGTGGAATTACATGAATTACAGCAAGGACTGCAGTGCTGCAGACACTCACTTGACGGCGTTCCTGTATTTGGGGTCCATGATCATATATAGGGTTGAATGCTTTGCCATCAGGTTTAAACTTTATCATCAAAGTTAAATAGCTCCCCTAAATGTGTTTTGGATCCAAATCATCTAACCATGAAGCTTAATTTGTTCCAAAAATTAATTTTACCTGCCTTTTGGTCCATTTTCAACGAAAATCGGAATCGACGCTAGCAGTTACTATGAGAGTGGCTGTTACTGTGCCTACGCGCTCCCTCCCCTTGATCACCGTAGAATGCAATCGGGTTAGGCATGAGCAAATTGATGACCTAGTTTTCCATAAAAACAAAATAATAGTCGCAAATACCATCCTGGATGTCATCTTAAAAATAATAAAATGCATAAGAAAATCACAGATATAAATATTAGTTTCACTGGAAATCCATAAAATTCTAGAGTTCTGTTTTTTATTAAAAATCTATTTTGTGATATTGCTCTTCCAAATAAAATGCGTAATTTACTCTGCGTAATATTGGCGATCGTATCCAGTTTATTGTACTGCGATCCTTGACACACAAGCCCACGAGTGCTTCAGGCAGTTCCATTACGCTCGACAAAAACAACTTCGTTCCCCTGCTATTTCGATAGTCGTCTCTACTCCCCCGGAAAGTTTTTCGGACTTTTATCCAATCAGAGATCGCGTTGGAAAATCTGTTAAAAAATCAACCAATGAGCGAGCTTTTCTCGGAAGTTTGGTTCCATGATTTCTCACAACGGCAGCCATTTCTTCATTACCGTGTTTCAGTTTTACCCCATAATTTCCCTCGTATATCGAAGCCCTGCCCTCCTTCCAACAATATAACCTCGTTTTCTAGTAACGGATTTGTAGCTACGTCGATACAGGTTAGTACAATAAAAACGGATGCAATTTTTAGTGTTTTTTCGAGCCAAAAACTTTGAGTTGACAAAAAGCAATGTTTTCACAAGTTTTCAAAATTTTCTTCACCTTGTTATTTTACCCCATAATTGACCTCATAAATCGAAGCCCTGCCCTCCTTCCAACGATTTAACCTTGTTGGCAAAGCTTAACGGGAGCTATTTAACCCTGTCGGTTAGCTTAAAGGGGGATGGCCCGATTTAAGGATATGAAGTGTTAATCTTTATAGATTGGCCTTCACTCCAAAACCCCATCTGTAAAGTTTCGCGCCGATATTTCAACCCGTTTTGATGCGAGGGCTAAAAACGAGATTTTGTAAGCCCATAGTCTAGAGTACTACTGTGTAAAATTAATATTGGTCGACCAAAATGGGTCACATTTTTCGCTCATAACTTCCAAACCAAACATCCTTTGGCTTCTAAGATTTCACGGGTAAATGAGAAAAATCGTAGCTTTCTTCTGATACCAAAATGTTGACCACATCCGGTTAAATCTGGGCCTACTGGGACGAGGCTATTAGCAATCGGGCCATGGACCTTTAAATCTGATGGGAAAAGTAGATTTGCTTCCTATAGCGGGAGCGGGCTGACGTCACATCGCGGACAAAGGGGAAGCCCAGGGAATCCCCGAATCGCGGTGAAAACAAACTGCGCAAATTGCGTTTTTAAGTCATGTCTCTAGATTCGTTTATGACACTATGCATGCAGCGCGCATCGAATTACGCACTTTGTTGCCATGCCGTCGCCATGCAGATTTTGTTGTCCGTTCCCGGCTATATGATCGTGAACCCCAACTACAGGATCGCCCACTTGACTAATCCCTGAATTTTAAAGTCATCCCTTATGATATTCATATTTAGTTAACAACCATCTCGTAAAGGGTCTTGTTTGGCCACTTTCAACAAAAACTGTACTATTTTGGCGATCCTGTCGGTCCACGATCATATATAGGTTATTACTATTTTTATATTTAGCATCAAGTTTAATCTTTAGCATCACAGTTAATATAGGGCTCCCCTAAGTTGTGTTTTGATCCAAATCAATCTATTAATGCAGCTTATTTTGCTCAAAAAAAAGATTTTAAACCTGCTTTTGTTGGTCCACTTTCGAACGGAGATCGGCATTGAATCTGCGGGTTGGCTGTACCCGACAATAGCCTTTGATACTCACTCCCGTTGATGTCATTCTGGGCTAGGCATGGGTCAAAAGTAAGGCGTCCACTCAATGCGTATATTAGTCGCGTATCCCGGTTTTTTTACTCGATCCTTTGAACATCCAAGCCCACTAGTGCCTTCACGCGTTTCCATTACGCGGGCATTACGCTCGACAAAAACAACTTTTTCGTTCTTCCGCTATTTCGATAGTTGTCTCTACTCTCCTGTAGAGTTTTTCGGACTTTTAGCCATCAGAGACCGCATGGAAAATCCTTTAAAAAAATCAACCATAGAGCGCTCACTTTCTCGGGAGTTTTGTTTCCATGATTCTCGCAAAATGGGGGCGGCCTTTCTTTCGCAAACCCAAAGCAACCGTTTTCCGTTTAACACCCCGTAATTTTCCTCATAAATCGATGTCCCTGCCTTCCAACAATTAACCTGGTTTTCTATACCTGATTTATAGCTACATCGATACAGTTTAGTATGAATCAAAATGGACGCATGTTTAGTGTTTTTTCGAGCCAAAAACCTTCCCGGAACACGATTGTTTTTAGCACTTTCAACAAATTGTCTTCACTGTTATTTTACCCGCCCCCCATAATAATAATGGTGTAAAATTTAAAAAATGAAAATAGTGGCGATCCTGTTGTGGGGTCCAGGATCATTATAGTGCAGAAAAATGACTTTTCCATCAGATTTAAGCTAGCCGACAATTTTAATAGCTCGCGTGTAGCTTTGCCAACAATTAGGTTATATTGTTGGAAGGAGGGCATGGCTTCGATTTATGAGGAAATTAATTTCTTTCTCTTTCTTCCCTATATATAGCGTTCACAAGACATCGTCACTTAACACAGTTCTTATTGTGCCACCATGTTAATTACCTATCTTTAGCAGCTGCTAGTGATTGACCGCCGTACATTGAGTATATAAAACTTACAACTTTTGTAGAGAATATCTACTCTTTCATTTAAGACCAAGTATGAGTTTGTGCACTTCGTAATTTCCAGAAAGAATCGTTTTTTCGGGAGCTGTATTTTCCGTTGCGCGGTGTGACAATTGCACTCTGAAAGTAACATATCTGACCTTAGAAGTGCCCTCGACCCTAATATGAAAGACATCACCAATTGTGGTGCCCGAAAATAAATTAGGAGGTCAGAGTTCAATTTTGTTGGAAAAACATCACGATGACAAACAATAGTTGATGGAGCTTTAAATTCAATATCATCCTAGGAGGTGGATTTTTGAGCATTTTTTTCTCCTTCTCGTTTTTCGACCCAATACTGCAAATTACGAACTTTGAAGCTTGAAAGCTTTAGAAGTTAAATCGCGTTGCACATTGTTGATTCATTGATTTTAACACTTCTTGGAGTGTAAAGAGCAAGGGAGGAGGGTAGGTTTCGCAACGAAGGTTGTCACTCTCCTCTTTGCCTCTATGGCCTAATCCATGAATGGTTCCCCGTCGGAGCCAAGTGATGGAATTTACATACACGTGTTTTCGACCTTTGTGCATCGGCGTCCGTTAGTGCCAAAGGTGGGCGGACATGAAAGTTGACATGGTTGCGTGTGCCTTTACATTAATACAAAATTGCAAAAGATTTATCATAATTTTGGCTCTGTCAATTGACCTTTTTTATGAACCAATTTGGCATTACTTAATATTTACAAAGTCATAGCATGCATAGTGTGAGGGTTATAGCCCCCCCCCACATATGATATGGTAGTGTAACTGGGTGTTTTTTTTTTCATTCAGAGGGGTTTGGAACATAAAATCAAATTTGCATGCACAGTCGATAAAATAAATTGTATATAACTGAAGCCATATAATTTTAATGAATTTCTAGTAACCAAATTTAGAAGATTGAAGGGAATATGGTCCAAGGGTGAAGTGAGATATGCCACAGAGGGGATTAGTGATGGGGTAACCAGTGATGGGGGTGGGGGGATACCAGGGATGGGGGATACCAGGGATGGGGGGGTGGAATCATGGGGAAAATAAAAAATATCTGAATTTAATTATTAATTTCACATATATTTTTTTTTAAATTCCATTGGTGATTGAAAGTGATAATGTTTAAATATGTGACATTTGTCAATGTGGATGTGAGGTTTCTAATTTGATGTTTTTCATTTGTCTTGAGATAAAATGTCCCACTTGGGGGGGGGGGGTTTAGGTTAGTTTTCCAATAATTTGTCACTCTATGGCATCATCTTTTTATAATTTTGGACATCTATCTTTGTGGTGCCATAAGTTACTTCTGTGGAGTTCCAATGCCTTTTAAGGTTTTGAGATGTTTTGAGAATATTTCCCAAATAAAAAGAAAAAATGATTTTCTTTTGACATACACATAGCGTCCTCCTGGAGTCTGTAGAAATTGTCTTATTACCAATCGTAAACCGATGCTACAATTTGTTCCCAAAAGTTCTGTCACATCGTCACAACAGAGTCTGTTGGGCCAAATTTGGCAGCCCAATGTAAGACACAACAAGGGTAAGTTTCATTCATCACCACCTGAAACATTTCATAATGTGAATTTTACATCTGGAAAAATGGTTATCACAGGATGCAGAGACCACCTCCAAGAATGCCTACACAATATAAACATTTATTGCAAATAATGCAATATTAATCCATAAGGCCAATTTGGCAGCTGTCAATAGAGCCGAAGCTGCCTGTGTATCTTGGCTTAAATGGCCCTTTCACTACCCAACTCGTCATGACTATTAGTCTCTGTAACATCAGCCATAAAAAAGTAAGGACCCACCCTATCTAGTCATGATCAATCGGCCTATGTTGGGGGGGGGGGGTTTTGCCGTGGTTTAATTCACGTTATTTTGTGTGTTTCTTTTGTTTTCCTTTTAGATAATATCTTTTTTCTCTATCTTTACTCTTCCTATTTCTATGAACGCTTCATAGTGGCAGTGCATATTTTTTAGATGTTCGTTTGTAAATTAATGAAATAAACGGCCCATGCAAAAATCACCAAATGTACAATTGAAATCACCCATAACTGGCCAAAGCCAAAAATGGTCATCACCAAACCTAAAATCCAAGTCTGCTATAGAAGTAAATTACACCCATGGCTAAACAAAGGGTACTAACCAAAGCCTAGAAGACCGTTTCAGTTTTAACCCCATCATTTCCCTCGTTATATCGGAGAGCCCTGCCCTCCCTTCCAAACAATATAACCTCGTTTTTCGTACACGGGATTTTATCCTACGTCGACTACAGGTTAGCTACAATAAAAACACAGATGCCCCCCAAATTTTAGTGTTTTTTCGAGCCAAAAACTTGAGTTGACAAAAAAAAGCGAGGTCTTGTGTTTTCACAAGTTTCAAAAATTTTCTTCACCTTGTTATTTTACCCAAATGGACCTCATTTAAAATCGAGAGCCCTGCCCTCCCTTACCAACGATTTAACCTTGTTGGCAAAGCGTAAAGGGGAGCTATTTACCTTGTCGGTTAGCGTAAGGGGGATGGCCCGATATTTTAAGGATATAAAGTATTATCTTGATAGATTGGCCTTCACTCCAAAACCCCATCTGTAAGGTGCGCGCCCGATTACTTCAACCCGTTTTGATGCGGGGGCCAAAGAACAGATTGTAAGCCCATAGTCTAGAGTACTGTGTTGTTAAAATTAATATGGTTCGACAAAAATGGGTCACATTTTGCTAATAACTTCCAAACCAAACACCTTTGGCTCAAGATTTCACGGGGGGGGTGGGGTTAAATGAGAAAAATAGTGCCTTCCTTCTGTTACCAAAATGTTTGACCACTTCAGGTAAAATCTGGGCTTCTGGGGACCGAGGCCATTAGCAATGGGCCATGGACCTTTAAATCTGATGGGGAGGAAAAGTAGATTTGCTTCCGATAGCGGGAGCGGGCACGTTCACATCGCGGAACCAAAGGGGAAGGAAGCCAAGGGAATCCCGAATCGCGGTTGTGTGAATTGTGAAAACAAAAATGCGCAAATTGAGTTTAAGTTTCACTCACATCGTATGACACTATGCAGGCAGCGCGCATCGAATTACGCACTTAGTTGCCATGCAGATTCGCCCATGCAGATTTTGGTGTCCGTTCCCGGGATATATGATCGTGAAAACCCACCCCAAATACAGGATCGCTCCACTTGAACTATCCTGAATTAGTAAAGTCTCCATTAGGCCAATGGAAATTGATACTTAGTTTCCTGTGGAGATTATAAAAAGGTGACGACGGTTCGGATTTAATATTCATTATTTGACAAAGTTTCATTATTTCAATATTTTCATTATTATCGTTTGAGTTGTAGTAATATTAGAAATAACTCAATTTACGTCTTGGAAATGATACAGCTTTTAACCTTAACTGGTTGTTTTTCCTTGTTATAATGTAAATATATTAAATTATGTCAGCGATCTGTTTTATATGCTATAAACTGTTTGTCTTGCCCCACTCTCCATATAGGTTATTTCTAGATTTATAGTTGAAAAAACCCAATTGCAGGTAATTTCAATTTTACTATCTTGAAGGTGCTTGCAGTGTTATAGTGTTCTCTATTGATATGAAAGCCCGAAAATTGCTAAGGCAATTAAGTTACCGTGGAAACAAGCTTGTTTTTTGATGCTAACCGCAATAATGCATAGTGCAACGCCCTATCACTACCGTGTTAAACGATGGATAACCACAAACAACGGCAGTTTTTTTGTCAATATCGTTGGAAAGAAATGATTTCAACGTGAAATTTCAGGAAGACAATGAGAGAAAACATACGGCTTTTCTCTGATATCAAAATCATACTACTTTCGGGTTATTCAAGGGGGTTCCAAATACGATCGGAACAAGCACTTAGTGAAAGACAAAAATGAAATTGACAATTCACACTTTCATTTCTCAAACCACGTGACTGAACTCTCTTATTCTGCAATTCTCTCAAGCAATGTCAGTCAGAAGCAACATACTTTAAATTCATGTGACACACAAAACACACTCAGCCAATATTGTTCAAATGATCAATAGTTGGGATAAATCATGGATACACATTTTGTTGACATTTCCTTCATCAGTCCCCACTCATACCAAATTGGAGCAAAGAAAAGGAAAGGCATATGAGATGAGTGGGATTATTAACAGTCATAGCACACTTCACACACAAAGATCAGCACAGATTTCAAAAGTCCTCCGTGCTCTGCTCTGCATCAACGACCTGATCAGATCCAGAGGGTACGTGTATGGCAGAAAAAACAGGCAGATATCACACGGAGAGAGAGAGAGAGAGACGAGAAGAGAGAGAGAGAAGAGAGAGATTGAACAGAGATATATATATTATATATCTATATATATAATCTATATAATATATTATATATATTTTTCAGGAAAAAACTCACATTACGCATATCAGGAAAAACAAAACATTTCTACACCAAACTATCAACAAACGATTCCAAAAAACATGCAACCACTGCGTATTTTTCCACGTCAACGACTTATACGCGTATAATCAGGCAAAAAACTTCAACACAAAAGAAGACAAAAATCCAGTCTACATTCAATTCCACCTGACATATTTAATTACCATATACAATTGATGTAACAGGATAGATCCGGAGGAAAAAATCTTCACCACAAAAGATATCACAAGATTAAAAAGTCTCCCTGGCTCATGCCACTTCAACGACTGAACATATACAGATGGATACGTGTTATATAAGAAAAAAAAATCACCTACGAGTATATCGGGGAAAAAAATTCCACATATGCATATATCACGGAAAAAAACAAAAAACATCCTTCATACACAAAATATCAACAAAGATTCAAAAACATTTCAACCACTGAGTATTTTCATGTGACGTATTACGCGTATATATCAGTGAAAAAAAATCTTCACAACACAAAAGACGATAAAATCCAAATGTCCTACAAATTAACCACATCTATCATATAAATTAATGTATACACGTATATATCGGCAGAAAAAAAAAAAACATGTTGGTGGGAAAAACATCATTCATACACAAAAATATTCAACAAGATTCAAAAAAAAACATTCAACCCACCTGCGTTTTTCATGGACGTATACGCGTATAGCAGGAAACCCAAAATTCACCCAAAAGACGACAAAAATTAAAGTCTACTCAACCACCTGACCCGGTATTTTAGTTTCCCACCCACCCTCCTCTAAATGAATGAGGTATTTAATTTGTCAACTCACCTAGACATATATTTAAAAAAAAAACATCTGCCACCACACCACACGATCGACAAAGATCCCACAAAAAAGTCAACAATTCAACCCACCACACCTGATCATATTTAGTTACCCACCATGCCTCATTGACATGAGTAGGCATTTCGCCCACTAGAACTTGACATGATGTTGTATAGCTGCTCAGCAGGAATGCATGCTCATGACCCCGCCCCCCTTGGCAGATGACAGGGCTATCTTCAATTTCATGACATCACCCACACCCCATTGATCCCGCATAGTAGTAAAGGAAATACATCCTACACAGAAACCCCCCTTTTGTTTTATGGTTTTATTTCCATGCAGCTGCCGCACATGACCGCTAAAGCACCCGATCCATATTTATTCCATTTCTAGTCGAATAACAAGTAACACACACACTGAACACATTGACGAAGCCAAGGGTGGTGAATTTTGAACCGCCGGCAAACTGATTGTGATCTTGTCAAATATTCTCTCAATAATTCTAACGCTATACATAGCATTGAAGGGGTAAAATTCATCTTACTTTCAACCACATCAGCAAAGAAAATAGTACAGAATACCCGCCCGGGCATACCGCAGATGAAACGACCACTCGTCTAAAGATAACATCGATTGCACGGAGAAGACGTTTGTCCCATAGCATGCTAGACCATATGGCTTTGGTATTTACACACCACTACACATGTCACGCCATATTGCAATCACCCAAGAGAACGATCATGCAAAATCTATAACGCTACGCTCCGTTGCGGATACTGAGGCGTATTGCCTAAGACATTGCGCGTGAGTTCGTTACTTAGGGCTAAGTAACATTTGACAGGGATAAAGCAATACAGGGCAACCTAATAAGCAATGACACTTTTCATGAAATCCGATTGGCAAAGCAATTTGCGACGGTTTCTAGACAATCTGTGAGTGAAATTTGAAGTTAATATTAAAATAATGAATGAAGTGAAATAATGACAATTTCGGAGGGGCGTATAAATCTGACGCGGCGCGGAAACAGGAGGACTAGAGCTCAACTTCCATGGCCTTATGATATCATATGTAGTCTAACAACAGCTTCGGTACCAAAAACGTACTTGTTTGGCCACTTTTTCAAAACTGTTACATATTGTTGGCGATCCTGTCGGTCCACGATCATATATAGGGTATTACTATTTTCTCATTTTTAGTTGAGCATCAAGTTCTAATCTTTAGCATCACAGTTTAATAGCTCCCCTAAGGGTGTTTTGGATCCAAATCAATCGATTTATGCGCTTATTTGCTCAAAAAAAAGTAGTTTTACCTGCTTTTTGGTCACTTCAATGGAGATCGGCATTGAAGCTGTCGGGCGTGGCTGTTACCGAGCCTTGATACTCACTCCTTTGATGCATTCTGGGTACGGATGGGCAAAAGTAAGGCGTCTAAATCAAATGTGTATGTTAGCGGTATCCCGTTTATTGTACTGCGATCCTATAGACCCACGCAAGCCCACGAGTGCTTCACGCAGTTCCATTACGCGGGCATTACGCTCGACAAAAAAAAAACTTCGTTCTTGATTTTCGATAGTTGTAATACTATCCCTGTTAGCAACGATTCATCTTGCTTCTTCCACAGTGGTGGCGACTTTTTTGGTCATGACCATTTTGCAATTGGATTATCATTTTCATTTTTACTATAGGCCGCCCTGTTCGAAGCAAGATGCTTTATCTTTCTTCCTCGTTAGGTGAAAAAGGGTCTAGCGAGACTTTTTGATCGGATCCCATAACATAATTATTTATGCCGTGGTTCTTCACAACCTAGCTACCGTGACCACAATCTTCCTAGCTTTCTTGTGAGGTGTTGATGTCGGTCGCAGAATCACTTAGTCATTGAAAAATGACGGATTTTAAAGTGAAGTTCGCCCAGTCAGAATTGATTAGCGCGGCCGTCGGCCATCCCATTGTATTTTGTACCACACGGGTTACGGGCGTCCCCAGCATGAACTGCAGTTTTGCAATCAGCCTGATAATGGCAAGCGGCCCTATTGTAGAAAGACACCAACAATGATAAAAGCGATAGCCAGATGCATTTAATGCATGACCGAATCGTGCTACTCCCCTGTAGAGTTTTCGGACTTTTATCCAATCAGAGGGGACCGCGATGGAAAATCCTTTAAAAAAAAATCAACCAATGAGCGCTCACTTTTATCGGGAGTTTGGTTCCATGATTCTCGCAATGGCGGCATTTCTTCGTAACAGTGTTTCAGTTTTACCCCGTAATTTCCCTCATTTAAATCGATTGCCCTCCTTCCACCAATTTAACCTTGTTTTCTAGTAACGGATTATAGCTACATCGATACACTTATGATGAAAATGGACGCATTTTTAGTGTGGTTTCGACGAAAAAAAACATTGCCGAAAATCGATGTTTTTAGCACTTAAAAAATGTCTTCACTTGTCAACAAGGTCATTGTTATTTTACTTTTACCCCATAATTTACCTAATAAATCGAGCCCTGCCTCCTTCCAACGATTTAACCTTGTTTTGGAAAAGCTTATCGGGAGCTATTTAAAATTGCTGCAGCTTAAATATGATGGAAAAGTAATTGTTCTTCCCTTTATAGGATTGTGGACCCCAAAAACAGGCTCGACCCCTCTTTTCATTTTTTTTTATTTATTACATGCTCATGTGCTGCAGAATTAGGTGCCATCGACGCTCAAATTTGTATTTCACTTACCATGCTTACAATAAATGATGGCCAGTTAAGCGAGCACTATTCGACCACTAACAACCCCCCCAACTCAAGTATAATTTTGCTTTTAATAAAAGCATCTAAATAACATTGGTAACTAAGCAAGAAACTCAATTGTTTACCTGGAATATCGTCGTCGTCTGTAGCCATTTCCGTCAAACAGAAAAATGTCAAAGCACGGTCAATCAAGGTCAATGAACCAATGCATCCCGGAGGTGCAATCAATCAATCTTGTACAGTGTACACAATTCTAAAAACAATTTCCTAAACAAAATTTAGTTTTTCTTGCAAAATCAACTAATTAAGTCGAAAATGCAAGGTTCGTAGAAAACAATGCCAGGATTAATAAAGGTGTGAATGTTAATTATGCTTGAAGATAATTGATTTGCTTGAATCATAGAAAGCGAATAACAAAGTACTAGAAAGACCGCGAGACCCTTGCATGGCCAAAAGCTCATGTGTTTCAATGTTATATTTTTCTTGTCATCTGTGGGGGTTGGGCCCGTACCGGGGTTCAACAGGTATTGATTTATTCTTGAATCTGAAGGCCTGTGCTTATTAGTCATTCTCATGTGGATGAAGACTTAATCTCTTAATTACAATAGAAAATAATACAAGGCGCTTTATTTGACTGTATGCTTGCCAGCGCTAGCCTTGCCTTGTGTCAGGACTATGTGTGTCTACCCCCGGCCAGCCGGGGCCAGCTGCCCAATGCACAGAGATGGGGACAGCATGATTCCATGAAATTTTGAAAATCATTAAATCTGTTGAAGGGATTATTGCTATTGCGAAAGATAACACTTCTTAAGGTTCATAAATATGTCATAATGCTCTACCCTTTGTACATTGATGATGCAATTTACGTCACTACGCCGATGCCGCAATCATGTCAGAATCGAGAGCGGTGAACCAGGCAGCGGCAAAGCATCAAAGCGAATAAATCGTTCTCCCTGCCGCTAGGGTTGCCGCTTTTCCCAAAGAGGCAAATCGCATTGAGTTGACTTGAATTCAACTTTGGAGCGGTGCCGCTCGATGACGTAGTTCAAGCGATAACGCCGCTTGACTATAATAGCTCAGATCTGCCAAGCGGTTTGCCGCTGAGCAGCTAGCGGCATGACACTATGTAATGACCTTTAGAAATAATTTGACACCAAAATTGTGATTGTACGACATTTGGAAGTGAAGTTACATCAAAATAAGACTGCGAGGATTGCGCAGTTTCTCTGATATCTATGAGTGTCCATAGAATATTGTGTGAAACTCGAATGAGAATACTGTGCCACCACGCAAAAACAATGGCAATGATCTACAACTTTTTATTGGATAAATATTTTGCTCATGGCATCAGGCACATGGGCATGGCCCAATATTGGTCCCGGGATATTGGTATAAAAATAAAATTGAATTGATTGAGCCCATATTTATTGGTCAAGCTATGAGATGCAAAAATACTGGGCGAGACACAGTCGACCCCAATATTTTAATAATAAAACTCAGAGCGAGACCAATTAATATTGGGTGTAATTTCTCATAAATCATCCAATTTTATCATTATTATTATAATGTTTGGATCCAATATTTTTCCACACTTGGATCCATTCAAACATGAGAATGGCCAATATTGGACTGATGAATAATATTAAAGGGGCATTTTGTGATCCACAGCCTTGTCCCCCTTAGGGCCTAAAGGCTGACTCAGAGATTTTGAAATATAGTTTTTTGTGTGTAGTAATTAAAAATAGTCATCTGAACTAAAGAGATATTTAAAATGTTAAATTCCAAATTTAGAGATGAATGGATTTTTTCTTTTTCTTGCAGTAAATATGCAAAGTATAACAGTGCCATAGGATACTATGTATAACAAAAATTCTGGATCTGAAATCACAAAGTTGTGGTTTTTTATGAAGGACTTCGGTTTTCAGAGCTTATTTATTTCACACAGTGATTAGTATAGACAAGCATTATAAATGTATATGCAAAAAGCACAATTTCTTTGAAAATTGAGTGCGCCCTCATCGGGAAATCTCTGAATCAGCCTCTAACTTTAAAAACAAGTTGAGATTTTTATATCATCTGAACTGCTGGCATAAGTATAGTATGTGTGCCAAATCTTATGTGCATATTCAATCTACTATAGAAGAAATGAGCAATTTTGTATTTTCTGTCTGTAAATGGACAGAAATTCCAATACAGTGGCCTATGGGGCAGCGTGATATGAATGTTCACTCATGTAACATCAAAATGCACTGTCAGAATCAACTGAAATTTTGGAAATAACTTTTTCTTGAGGATATCTAGTGAACCATAAATGAAAATGAAGGCGCTAAGATCACAAAATGCACCTTTAACAGTATTGGTTATGACCAATATTGTTGTACTGGTATTGTGCCAATGGTCCTATGTTAACAATTTTTAAATGAATTAATTAGATAATTTGAGCTAGTCAAACATTTAATATTTTTACTGAACCTGGTACAATATAGTATGTTATTGAAAAATGAAATCTGCTCTATTTAAAACAATCATTGTTGAGACATTTTAATATTTAGTGTATTCCTAGGGCAGTTTCACAGGAGGTCAATAGGCTAATTGGCCAGACCTGTCCTCCAGAACAATGCAAGCGTGCATAGAATACAAAAGAATCACCTGCAGAAATAACTGAAATGTTCAGGTGAACCAGGTGCATGTATTGTATTATTCTCATGCATGGATGATCTGGAGGGTAAATAAAAAGTCCATTCAACATAATTTAGCTCCGTGAAAGGGCTCTATAAGTATTTGACTGAGTTCTTACCCTGCTATTTTTAAGCAATCAATTGGTTTTAAGTCAATTATGGGCCAATATTCCAATAATTGGTTTAATTTGGTTCTATATTGGGTGTTGATCTTGGGTCAGTATTCTTCACCGACATTGGACCAGTAAGGTGTGCCAATATGGAGCCAATGTCACAGCTGCCAATAGAAAACCATTAAAATTCCAATGCAATAGCCACATGAATCCTCACACAGCAGTATTCCTGAGTGAGGTGTATCCGGCCACCCCTGTTAGCGGGGACAAAACCAAATTTAAACCTTTGGTTAACTAAAACCATGTTGCTAGATGCCAAGATTACCAACAGAAAACCATGATTGCCGTTGGACAACCAAAAACAGACCAATAAAGCCACCCACATACAGTGGCGTAGCTAGGGAATGTGGCGCCCGAGGCAAGACGTTAACGTGGCGCCCCCTTAGCGTGTTGCGTAAGCAATAATGGGTGGAATCCAGAGGGTACCTAAAGTGGTTCCGGGTAAAGCCCCTTGCGAGATGTGGGGGTCCAGGGGGCAGATCGAGCCCCCGAAAGAGCTCGGGTTTTAGCATGTTTGAGTGCATTCGGAGAGCTCTCAGCCGGGGCTCTCAGTTATCTTGAAGCAGATGAACTATATACTGCCCCTGGCAGGGGTGGGGAGTCTCCGGAAGCTCTTGTGTTTTGCATTTAGGCCTATGTGAGTGCCTTCAGAGAGCTCTCAGTTATCTTGAAGCAGATGAACTATATGCCTACTGGCCCTGATGGGGGTACAGGGGGCGGAGCCCCGGAAGCCCACAGGTTTTAGCTTGTGTGAGAGCTCTCAGTTAGTGTTTGAGTGCCTTGGGAGAGGTCTCACTTTTACATGCATTATCTTGAAGCAGATTAACTATTATAATGCTCCTGGCAGAGGGTCCAGGGGGCGGAGCCCCGGAAGCTCTCAGATTTTTATTTGAGTGCCTTCTGAGAGCTCTGTTATAAGACATTATCTTGCCTGTAATAGCAACATTCGATTCACAACAACGGTAATTTGTTGTATTTGTGTCAATTTTGTTTTTCCCCAACATCATTTCAGCGCCCCCCTGAGGTGGCGCCCGGGGCACGTGCCCCCCTTTGCCCTCCCCTAGCTACGCCACTGCCCACATAATGCTTATGCCAAGATTACCAATGGGAACCATTGTTGGGCCAGTATGTACATGCTGTCTGGGAATGAGGCACATCATACCTTTATCTTCTCAGTTGATAATGCAAATTGACCTCTAGATGACATTTGACCTTTTGGGTCACTCTGAAACCCTGCAAACATCAGGTCAGACTGTCCTCCCCTACCCTCATGCCAAATATCAGCCCCATATGTCAAGGCATAAGGAAATGTATCTGGACAGACAGACTCACAGACAGATCTCATTTTTTTTAGTAGTATAGATTTCAGGGCCTATGAAAAGTCTAGGCTTGCAAAACTGACGTAGATGAACAATGATATCGAACATTGTGAAAACATGGGTTTCTACAAAATTGAAGTTCATGGTTGAGTGAAATAATAAAAAAAATGTTTCAAAAGTGACAGAGGGAGTGTAGTTCCAAAAAATAATATCTGGTGTATCTCCTGGAGTATCCCACCATGCCCACCAAATTAATACCTTATGGAACTGAACTGTTTGTATTATAGAAGATTAAATGCTATTCTTTACTGGTTTTGAAATCTTATGTAAGGCATAAACAAAAATTGTTTGTTTGGCGTAACCCGACCGACCTTAAAAAAAAACCTGTTTTTATGCAATTAGTACAAAATAAAAAAAATATTCTGCTGACCGACCCATTATTTTCATCCACAATTAAAAAAATATATTTTTTTTACCGACAGAAAGACAAAAAAATAACATAACAAGACAACAAAGCAACTACAACAAGTAAAATAAAAGATCTTTACTATGTCATTGAAAATAGCTTTAAATAGTAGCATCTTGCATTCATTTTAGAGTAAAACATTGAGAAGATCTAAAAAAAAAATTTTAAAAAAATCCGACCGACCCTGATATTTTTTCTCTGTTACGCCAAACATATATATATTTTTTTTATGCCTAATAGTAATCATCCCACATGGACATTAGATAATCATTCCATTATAGAATGCAGACTAGTAAAATGGGGAATCTTAGAATCTCTTTTCTCCAGGAAATGTTGGTATCTGAAGAAAAGTTTTGCCTTTTCAAAATGTATAAGAATTTACAAGAAATTGGGATACCTTTAATTCAGATATGAGTTATAAGAATTTACATATAAGAATTTACAAGAAATTTTGATATTTTTAATTGAGATATGAGTTAATCTTTCTTACTTCTTTGTCCTACATTCAATTAACAGTTGTTAGTTGTAGCTACAATTCACCAGAACGATGTCTTTCTTGTTACGACTACACAATAGCATACCCAGCCTGGCCAGGGGTGTACTGAGACCGGCGGCCATCTTGACCAGTCAACAAGGGATGAATGAGGAGATTGGCAAACCCTGGCATGTGGCTAAGGCATCGTACAGTATTCATGGAAATATTGCAGGAGTGTAAGTTCCAGTAGTACAAATAAGGGAAAGAATTTAGTATTCTGCCAACACCCCTACAAATTCAGCAACGTTAATGGAATAAACCGCATGTTAAGGGTGCCGAATTTAAAGTCTGACTCAGAGATTTCTGTATATAATTTTTTAAATATAATAATTAAAAATAATCAACTAGAAGTAAAAAATAGTCACCTAGAATGCTCAATTCCAAAATTTGAGATTAATCACAGTTTTCGTTTTGATGTAGTAAACATTTATGTGTATACATTAGTGCCATAGGATACTGTGTATAACAAAGTTTCCGGATCCGGAATTTTTAAACAAAGATGGGATTTTCTATATTAACCCTAACCCGGACCGGGCGGTTTTGACGAACATCGGCCCAGATGCAACGAGGTGCAATCTATTTTTATTTTTAACGGCCCAGATGCAATGAGAAACAAATTTTACGTTTCATTGCATCTCGGACGTTTTTCCCGGTACAAGAATAAGTAGCGTACAGTCGTTAACGGCCCAGATGCAACGAGGAACATCGCATCATTTTCCCGGAAGACGTCTCAGATGCAACGAGGAACATCGCGTCATTTTCCCGGAAGACGTCCCAGATGCAACGAGGAACATCGCGTCATTTTGCGGAAAGACGTCCCAGATGCAATGAGACGCATTGATCTAATTTGATCTCCTGCGGGCAAACCGTCCCAGGTGCAATGAGAAGCATTGTGCCAAGTTCGATCTTCTGCGGGCAAATCGTCTGCTGTGGCCAGGCTACGTTAAATGCTAAGCTTTGGTGTAATTTTGAGGGTTAAAAACAGTCCAAAAGTAAGGGACGAATTCAATACTTAACTGGCGGGCGTTTTCCGGTTCTGCCCGGTTCCGCGCGGTTCAATTAATTCATTGAGTTTGCTGAATTACTTAATCGGATTAAAGGATTCAGAAGATTGAGCAGATTAAATGAACCGCCTGGAACCGGGCAGAACCGGAAAATGCCCGCCGGTTGAGTATTGATTTGGTCCCTAAGAGAGCTAGGGTTGCTTTTGCCGTGCTTTTTTAACATGCCGTGGCCCTGCCACGTTAAATGCCGTGGTCCTGCCACATTAAATGCTAAGCTTTGGTGTAAATTTGCATTTTTAGACTATTTTTAACCCTCAAATTTACACCAAAGCTTAGCATTTAACATAGCCGGGCCACGGCAGCGCTTTTATGCCGTGGCCCGGCTACGTCGTTGTGATAAAAAAAAAGCTAACAAACCGGCCAAAAATTGAGGGTAATTCTTTGCTAAATACGTGCTATGCATAGGCCGTAAGGCTTGGCAAAGAATTACCCTCAATTTTTGGCCGGTTTGTTAGCTTTTTTTATCACAACGACGTGGCAGGGCCACGGCATGTTGAACTTTGAAAAAGGAAGCAAATTGGGTTCGTGCAAAATAGTTTTTGTATGAATCTGACTTGATCTACTTTGTTTGCAATATCTAGCCGGTAAACGGCCCAAATGCATTGAAAAGCAACGCGTCATTTTCCCGGAAGACGTCCCAGATGCAACGATGAACATCGTGTAATTTTCCCGGAAGACGTCCCAGATGCAACGAGGAACATCGCGTCATTTTGCGGAAAGACGTCCCAGATGCAATGAGATGCATTGATCTAATTTGATCTCCTGCGGGCAAACCGTCCCAGGTGCAATGAGAAGCATTGTGCCAAGTTCGATCTTCTGCAGGCAAATCGTCCCAGATGCAACGAGGAACATCGCGTCATTTTCCCAGAAGACGTCCCAGATGCAACGAGGAACATCGCGTCATTTTCCGAAAAGACGTCCCAGATGCAACGAGGAACATCGCGTCATTTTCCGGGAAGATGTCCCAGATGCAATGAGGTGCAATGAGAGTCATTTGCGCGACAAAAAATAGTTGTTGACGGCTGAGATGCAACGAGAAACACGTTTTCGTTGCACCTCATTGTCCCTGGTGCGGGTTAGGGTTAAGAACTTCGATTTGAGCTTTTATTCACACAGTGATTAGTATATGGACAAGCAGTATGTACATGCAAAAAACACAGTTTGTTTGAAAATTGAAGAAGTTGGTGCGAACATTAAACTTTTCCTTAAAATCATCCAAGGACAAGAGGGCGCCCTCATCTGGAAATCTCCGAGTCGGCCTTTAATTGGTGGCAGAATACTAAATTCATCCCCAAATAAGTCTCATTTTCCCAGTTTATTGTCCTTACAAAGTTAGTATTGAGCGTATCATTAATCCACTTAAATACCTGACTCCAGAACTTCTTAATAATGTCACAACAACAAAATAAATGGATCAGGTCTCATCCTCTTTATGACAAAGTACAAAGCCCTGTCTTTCTACCAATTTTAAACAGGAATAAATTGGTACCCAAAATCCTATGAATCAACTATACTCAAACCACCTTAACTTTTGTTTAATAGTACATTTTAAAGGGGCATAGACAATAGAAGACCATTTATTCTGGTCATAGGCTCACCCGAGCTGACTTTCCCTTAACAATATAATTACGCACAACTTTTTGGTAGAACCACATGTTTTGCTCCTAGACCCCTTCTTGTCCTTTAGAAGCACTCCAATTAAAAGACCTGAAGGCTGAGGAAGTGTCTCCTCTGTGCCTCCAAGTATTGGCTGAAGTAGCTTTTAATGGCTCTAATACACCAGCATATTCTAAAAAGTTGGTGCGAACATTAAACTTGTCCTTAAATCATCCAAGGCAAGACTTGGCCATCCCTATCCATTAAATCATTAACAAAATCGACCCCATTTTTGACCAGTATAGTAGTATAGGGGTTTTCTTACCACCAATTTAATCTTATCATTAGACCAATCATATATTACTAATGGCTCAGCACGGTAATAGGGGTTTTCATATGATATCAGTAAACTTGGACCATGCATTGAAAACTCTTTCCAAAAATTTTAAGTTTTTTCTTATGAAGCATAAAGTTAATTGATTCCATCGAACCCCCTCTAGTCAAGGCACGATTACTTCTAGTGGTCTTACTACAAAGATACGCCCACTCGGAGTCCCAACTATTCATAAGTCCTACGAATCCAAGATGCTTTCCAAAGCATGAATAATGGACGGGACATCTACCATCTCAACCCACCTTGACTATAGTCTTGTATCATTTGATTTCTTCTTTGACCATAGCGACCCCTTTCCATATAAATCTAAATAATCTGTTTACTTCTTTATGGTTTCGATATGGTGGCCGGAAGAGTCCAAATAAGAAGGTGAGTTTGGAAAGAAATCACAGATTTAGGGTTGTTTTACAATCAGGGTACCTCGGCTGTCTCCAAAAAATTTGGGGTGAAAAATGAAGTCTCATGATTATTTTCAATATTGATGTTTTGCATTTTAGGCAATGTCAAGAAGTATAATTCCCAAATTTTGAGGCGTCACATCTTCGTGAACAATTTTTACGATTGATGGAAATGTTACATTTTTCAGAGAGGACAAGTTTTTGACGGAACACTTCATTCATTTCTACACTTGGGGTGAAAAAACAAAGTGCTTTGATTATTTTCAGTATTAATGTTTTTGTATTATAGGTAAATCAAGGAGTTTTATTCCAAAATTCAGAGGCGTGAGTCTTCAGGAACAATTTTTATGGTTAGTGAAAAACTTGGGTTGGGTTTTTTTTTTCAGACAGGCAGATTTTGACGAAACACTGACTTCTAACATTTGAGCATGTGATACAGGAAAACTTAATGGGTAGCCACCAAGTGTTTATTACAAATGTGTAGAACATAAACTAGAGTTTTTACAGCAAATATCACAAATCAATCTGTCAGTATAGTTTAATATTTATTAGCCTAAATATGGAGAGGACATTTTTTGACGGAATTTACCGCTAAATTTCAAATTGACGCTACATGTTACCAAATGGTCACATTCTTTTTAAAATTTCTGGTCATTAATTACCTTGCTCCAAATGTATTCCTGAATGCTGAATGTTGTCCCAAATGTTCTTTATGGCAATGAGTGGTGAAATTTACTCCAATATTAGCTTAAATGAAATGAGACAGTGATTTTACGCAATTTCCATACATATGTTCATATTTTTGTTAGTCATCAAGCATTTTCAAAAGGTTTTTTGCAGCTGTGTAGGTAGTGCTTTTGGTTGTCTTTAAGTGGCATGTACCATGGATGAAAAAGGTACAGACATCGTTTTTTATGGGCCCCATTTGTAAGTGTTCAGGCAAGAGGTACCCTGATTGTAAAACAACCTAACAACTGTAACTCGGCCCAGCCACGTAAGATTACGTTTGACCAATGATAAAAATAGTTTTCCTGATAGACCTATATGACCTTCTTATAATTATATAGACCATGTTATCAGAACCACAGAAAAATTCAATGCCTAATGTTTTGAATGGTTATGATCTTTAATCCAATTAACAATTTAAAGTCTACAAATCAGTCTGGGTTACCCTTTCTGACCCAATCCAGAAAACATTTGTTTGATCAATATTACCCTTAAGCCCCAGACATTTTAGCAAAAATCAAGGGTCTTAAAAGCCTCAAACAGTGAATTTCTGACCCATCAAGAAAATAATACAGTATACGTCTGCATATGGTGATAAGCAATATTCCACCATCGATCTTAAGCCTTAATGCTGTATTTTACGACGAATCATTTACCAAGGAACTTATGCACATAAAAATAAAGAGGATAGGGCTCAGGCCGTCGCCTTGTCTGCAACATTGTCCACGCTAACGATTCCGAAAGGAAGCCATTAACAAGAACAGAAGCGGTAGCCTGATTATAAAAACCATGATCCCTGCTTGATTGATGGGCCAAAAGTAAATTATCTAAAATCTTTTGGAGAAAACGATGAAGAATACTGAAAATCGAAAGACTTTTCAAAATCAATTGTAATTCAGTATCAAGGCGCACCCAGATTTAATCCATCCTTTAGGCCCCAGCGTTCTTAGCTCCTTTTGTCAACACATAGTGAGGCCAGGGTCGATCCAAGCACTCGATCCAGGCATCACACTTTTGTGCAACAAACTACACGGTATCATGGTTTCCTTTTCGGAAGGTTCCTCACCCCCTCCCCAACTCATACTCCCGAAAGTGAATTACTCGATTTAGAGAGTAGATCCCTTAACTCCCATTATATTCTCACGAGAGGCTCTCTTTTTTCGAGACGTGATTCCCATGTCTCCATTCTCTGCTCCCGTAGTTCTTCTACAGGTATTCAATGATTTTGGCTGAGTGTCCATTCATATCTGCCCTTAGTAATTAATAATTATTGTCTTGGTACCCTTGGGCCGGCGGAGGGAGAGAATAGATAAGGCATAAGGATTCCTTCTATTCATCCTTCCCGATTCAACCCAGCCCATTCCCAGGAGACGGCGCGCAGGGATTTGTGAAAGAGATATCTAATTATCCCCAACGCCCGATATATGACAAATGACGGCAGCTTAGAGCAAGCTATACGAAACATAAGCAATGAAATGGTGGGGCACCAATTTTTTAGATTATCCCGGAGGCTTATCCCCTTTCGGTATAAGAGTAATGATAACGACATTTGCGGAGGCGAATTACTTATGTTAAAAGGCATATTAATAATGAAGACGGAGCAAAAAACCTGATAAATTCCATAAAAAAACTTTTAAAAATTCAGAAAGTAAAAGCCTCTGAAACCTGGTGATTTCCCACTCTTAGAATTTTTAAGGGCTTTAATAATTCTCTTATATGTAAATTGGGGAACCTCAAGGGTATTACGTTGTGAGTCTGTCAAGAAATGAGAATATCATTGAGGAAAATATCATCAATATCAGTATGACCTTTCTTACACATGATAGTGTGTAAAGATTCTTTATAGTACCCTCATGGCATTCATTAAGAATTGCTTTAGAATTAGTTATATATATATCGTCGAATATTATTAAACAGTTTTGTTAAACTAATTCCTTTTCTCCCATGTTTAAAAAGTACCTGGAGGGTTTTTCGCCTTGCTCGAACCAGCGAGATTTTGATCTAATCAAAACACCATGCATTTTATCTTTACGAAGCTCAATAAGATCAAGATTGTTTAGAATTCACGTGTTATGATTAAACTCTCATTACCTTGCGAAACACTTGGAAAAAGATCATTAATTCTTTTTCAAGAGCCTTTTTTTAGCATGACTCCTTTTCTTCTGAAAGAATATGAAATAGTCTTAGCCCAGATCTCTAATAAGATCATCTCAAAGAACAATTGATCATTAATCCGGAAATGAATATCATTCGGATGCACCCTCTTAATATTATCAAGTAGATAATATGACACCCTATTTTTTTTTACTTCAAATTGGTCAAATTATATATCATTGTGAGACTTGATGAGAGCAACCGTTGGTGAAAACAGAGAGTAAGAATATCATATACTATGTTACCGAGGTATGGACCTTTTTTAAAAACATGCCTACTTTTTGATTTCTTTCTGGGATTTTTTTTTCAAATAAACCTATCTTTGCACCAAGGACTAGACAATTAATTTATGTTAGGCCTCATTTGCAATGTGAATTGCAACCTCATAGCTTGGGCCAACCTGTGGAGAAAAGCAATTTGCATTTCTTAAGTGTAACACCTAAAAAAATGTAAAAAATACAGACCTAGTTGTGAAAATTAGTGTAAATTAGCATTTTCAAACGCATTTTCAAAAACAAAACACTCAATGATCATTGCAAATTACTGGCCATAATTTATTACACCCCTCCGCTTTACTCTGTCCTTGTGGCTTATTCTGTTATGGACAAAGCATAATATGATACTGAATAGGTGCCAAAAGGTACGTAATTATGCCAAATTTGTATTTTTTGTTCAATTCAATGATAAATTACCTTCACAGGATTTTAAAATCCCCGCTGTGACCATTTTTGCAGCGCAAATGCGAAAACTGTATCCTTCTCATTGTCATAAGAAAGATTGTACATGAGGGGGTGCCACTTCACCTGTGGAAAATACATGCACATTTTGTATATATAAGCTACTTGTATACATATGTTAGAATTTAAAGAAGATCTTGCACCATAATATATACCTTTGGAAAAAACCCAACATGTCAAAAAAATGTAAAGGAACTTAACTTCTGCAGCAGTGAATAACATTTGCAAAGGTGAAATAAGTTGTTAGTAACTGAATACAACAAAGAAGAAGAAAACTCTATAAAGGTTGTGCTGCCAAACCAAAATGAGTAATTGATGGTCAAGGACAATTGAAAATAAATGAATCGATGAATTAACAATTATTCATTTTTTCTATGTAGCTAACTAAATGACGAGATTGGATGACTGATGGCAGAGCTTAATTTTGACTGCAGCAGTAAAGATGAATTCTCACTTTGACAGGACTGTGCCTTGGTACATCTGGGTCTCTACATGTGCCTCTGTAAAATTTGGGGTCAACTCGTTTTTGACCAACTAACACCTTGTTTCTTCGGGCATCTTAAGTAAACAGTTCCTGATCAACTGTTTCACCCCCTCCATGTTGTGGCAGTCTTGAAACGTAAGCTGTTCTCCTTTTCTTTCCTCAGTTTGGATTGAATGATTGAATAGTTTGTTGTTGATGGCTGTTGCTGAAGAATATTATCTAAAACCTAGTGTGTTTTCATTGCCTCAAGTTTTTCACCATTTGTGGTAATACTTGCAAAAGAGCACTGTCCACTTGTTCTGGTGATTGCATGAGTCCAAAGTATATGATGTCATTAGTTTGCTTTGTCCTTTCTGCAAGCTTTCTTTATTTGATGCTTCTCGTTTCTTCTGGTTTTTCTTTAACTTCACTCAGTCTTTCTGTCAGTGATTTTGCTTGCGTTCCTTTGAAGGTTGTACTCAGATTGCCCTCACTTGTCTGTATGATTTCTTCAGGATAAGGTGCTCTTCTTTTCACCCTTTGCCTTCCAACCACTTCAAAAAAGTCATGTTTTTAAGCCAAAAACATGACGCTTTGGCTTAGCAGCGGAGAGTGCTGATATGGGGATTACTAGCCGGTAAGTTTGGTCGTAGAATCCAAAAATGCTCTCGCACCAAGTTGTTGTGCCTTTGAAGCCGATTGGACTTTCCCGTCTCAGCTGCTCTGTAGAATCTGCATATCGTCCACCGGGAAGATGGGTTTGTATTGCGATGGCACAATTTACCCCTGCTGGGAGGACGGTTGCACGGATCACTATGACCAGTCTGCATTCATACCATTTCTTGATAAGTGTTTGATTACACCATGTCATCCTTAACTGGGACATCAGGAAAATGGTCTCAGCATCCTGTATAAAGTTTTTACAGATTGTTGGAAGCATCACTAAGGAATGCTTATAACAGTTGTCAAATAGTTTTCATTCATGTCAATGATGCTTGAGGTCTGTCCTCAATAAGTTCACCAAAGGAGTAGTTTAGCGTTTACAAATAAGCCCTTAAGGCTTTACAGCCTGAGATGAAAAAGGGCACTTTCAAATCATGGAGTACCCACTGCGTGCAACCCTCTATCTCAAGGAAATCTACCATCTGTTGGCGAAGCCAGAAAGATAAAGCTGCATTATGGAACAAGATGTTAAAAGGTTGCCACGGTATAAGGTGTTAGTGCAGGCAAGGACCTTAGGAACCATGAGCTTTCAAGAATTCTTTGTATGTGAAATAGAAAAGTAGTACATTTCTCTAACTCTTCCTTTCGCCCGTTTTCACTTGCTCTCCTGGATTGGTAACTGTTTTTAGCATCTCCTCCATATGCAAACACCTGGAAATGTTGTTTATGATGAGCCTACAAATGCAGGATTCATTTTCTTCCCAAACTTGGCATCTTTTATTGGTAATTTCCCTTCAAAATGCAGACTGTCAACTTCTTGCCAGCTCATTTACAGTTTCAAGCAATGGCACTAACGTGAAGTCGCAAAAGGAAGTTGTTGAGTTCGGGTTTAGTGTGATTGCAATTGATGTGTGAGTCTTCCCAGTTTTGTGACCATTTTCTGGAAGTTATTCGGCCTATATTCTTCTAGAAGCTGGTTAAATGTCATTCGGGAGGGCTCTGCTCTGTCTGACATCGTATTTCTTAAATGAAACAAATGTTTTGAGATTGCTTCATTTGGTCTCTGTAAATAGATCCTATTGTCTATCCCACAAATTTCTTGAAAACGTTCCTCCAGTGTATGTATCCTTTCCAGACTTCGTCAGGAGATCACGAAGGACAAAAAAAATAAGGCCTCCCTTCGCTATTGCGAATGGCATACGCATTCACTTTATGGCCATTACTTTTTGAGTATCATCAGTTCTACAGTTGTGTTTGTTTCAGTGGGCCAGATCTTCAGCTATTTGTTGCTGGGCTAACACTAGCCTCCGATGTTAATGTGACAGCCTACAAAGTTAGCCCACTGCATCATTATGCAGGGAACTGGCCCATCTGACCCCAAACTATGCCAAATAGTGGTTCACAAGTTCACCACCACCAAGACAATGTTGGACTCAGCTTGTGCCAACTCATCACATCATAAGCGGAAAAGACACTACTGACCACATCTCATCTGGTTATATTCCCAAATGCACAGGTAGCCAAATATTTCAGTTATTTGAGTTAAGATTAAGTATAGAAAGTACTTTTAGAGTATTTTGATTAGCTCTTTATTATTATTTTATGTTTAGGCCTGACTTTTTAAGAGAAAACTAAGTACCTCCCAACTCACAACCTTGTGTAGCGGTGTACTGTGTCGAGGTTATACCCACAGCTCATGCACCTCATGCGGCACTAACTGGTATGTGGGGCTTAGATAACAAGGTCACTCAAGACCTAGTTTCCATGCAATGGAGGGTGATGCGGTTATAGGGTTTTGTGTGAATGAGAAGTAGTGTTTATGATTTTGTTGATGTTTATTTTAGCTACATGCATCACATGGCATAGTAGTTTAGATTGTGACTCATGACAGCCTTGCGGAGGCATTAATGTAGCCTGTTATATGAGTGCAAATCGGTGCAGTAATTTATCCATAATTTTGTAGAAGTTGATTTATATGATTGGGAATAGACTATTTTTATAATAAGTTTATAAATGTTTTTACCAAATGATTAGTTGGTTAGATCGTTTGTACACACGGTTTAAATGAAATTAACAATAATTAACAGAAACATGATCTATACAGACCTATATTGAAGTTGTGGTAGTAAGGTGTCTGTTCAATATGTTTATGGTAAAGTACATGCACTGATTCTGGGACCTGTGTGTGTCATATCAAGTTGTACATGTTACGGGTTAGATACTTAGGCTCAAAACCCATTGCCTTTAGTTGACACATATGGTCTTGGCTTTGTTGCACTCTGGGTCGTTGATATGTTTAGATGACAAGTCATGTCACATTTATCCCCTAGATTAGTTTTGATGTAGATTAAGAAATTAGTACTTATGACAGACTATGCGATGGTTTACTGATACGCAGAGTTGTTTGAAATATTACAGGATAGTCAAGTGCTAGAGGTTATTACCCTTAGCACACAATTATGATATTTTGGTTGACCAGGAAAATGGACCAATTTGGCTTTCCGACAGTATAGCCATTCCAGTTTTATTTATATTTTGGATATAACTTTGGATAGGTTTCATGGTAACTGATGAACGTTAAGTTTGAAGGCCTATACACATGTGTGCTCGGAATTGATTCTTTTATATGTGCAATTGCAAACATAATGAGTCTAATGTATTTAATATTAGATAGAATAAGTGGTATAGATGATAAAATATGGAATCCATCCGTTAAGCATCATACATGATCTATACCAATGAAAGATGGTTTAGTTTTGCAGTTACTTTGTACAATTTAAACATTTAATTCTTGAATCTGGAAATGCGTATGCTTGTCCTGGAAACCTCGTATTAGTTCAGTCAAACTTGTTTTGTGTAATCATTTATCCATATTATAACTTGTAGTTAGTGTTAGTTTGGAAATCACCTGTTTTCTCTTATTTTGGAAGTTTCTGATTTTGGACCAAACGCAATATATATAGAAATATTCCAAATCTCTGAAACAGTATAGATCATGTATGTGCCATAAACAATTGAATTTATAATTAAGCTTTAAGCACATGTTGGACTCAGCTTGTGCCAACTCATCAACCATCATAAGCTGAACAAGAACTACTGACACATCTCATCCTTGTTATATTCCCAAATGCACAGGTCCCGGCCCGGCACAGAATAAACTACTGAAAGAGAACATGTAACTTCAACGACGTGTCAGCCTGTCTGTTATTTTTGTGTGCAAATAAACGCCCCTACGGTCTAGTTGAGATTTAACACTAATTACTTATAAATATGTCAGTCTCCTGCATGATAACGGTGACATAAAATGGCGCTGCAACGTGGGGCTGTGCAATGAACTGAAAGAACAGTCCTGAAATCATTTATCAATCTCACATGGGCCAGGGCAAACCCACGACCCACTGAGCACTAAGCCACTACGACAGAGGAGACAAGCTGACCCCCCCCCAGATGTGACCCAATAACAGACACCCACAAATCAGATGTGGAAGACAGACTAAGACAAAAAAGATAAATGAAGATTCCAAGTAGCGAGCTCCCTCAAGAACAATTGTGAACCAAGATAAAGAATCTTCACTCAGGTTGAACTGATTATGCATGGAAGCTGAACTGAAACAAAAGTGACTTTTAGAAAAGCACAAGTGCACTCAGTGTAATTGTGCTATCGTCATTTGTTTTAATTGAATGCCCTGCACACTTTGTGTGGCATTGCTTCTTGTCTGTCTGGGTAACTAGAATACAAATTCCACTTGAAACAAAATTGACTTATTTGGCTCAAACTCACAATGTGTATTTGTGCCATTTTCTGTTTTAAGCCCTGCACACTTTGTGTAGCAGTGCTTTTGATGTGAACTCGTGAAAGTACAAGCATTTTAATTTTGCTACTGTTGGTTGGTCTAAACCCTGAATACAGTGTGTAATAGTGCTTTTAACATTTTTATACTCCTCAGTACAATTAGAAAAAAAAAGTAATTTACAAAATTTTACATTTCCAAATTTAGATTCATACCTGTGCATTTGGCGGATATCATGTCAGATTCAGAATGCTCATCAGACGATTCATTGGAGCCTACGTACCCTCCAGGGACCACACCCCCAATCAGAGTGTATCATGACAGGGCATACCTGGAGTCAGTCCCAAGTAGGAGCATGGGGGAGCTGCGACTAGCAGAGGGGCCAGCTGGTCCTGTCCTGACCACATTCAGAGGATTAAGATCTCAACAGGTACCTAGTCTACCAGCTCACAGTCACTCACTGGCACCTAATACACCCATGCAAGGTCGGGCAGTCGCCGATAGCAGACAGCGACAAGAGGCAGCACACCATAACACACTGACTGAAAGACAACCACTTGCAACCGGTCCATTATGGACATCTACACCAGGTGAGACCGTCCCCCATACTACTGCAAGACGACAAGAGACGCACTATTTCCCATCTAGTGGGAACTTGCCTTCTGGAGTAAGGAGATCAGAACTCCCAGAATATCTGCCATCGTCACCACCAGTCAGATCCCCCTACCCACAGCTACCAAGCCCTCTCAGCAGATCACCTCTTGCTCCTCATGCAAGAAACTCCCTTCTGAATGAAGCAGAAAAACGACATGTTGTCCTGCAGCAGACATTGTCCAAGCCACCCGTCTTTTCTGGGGAGCAACCCACCAAGTCTGGAGAAGCTACATACGAAGAGTGGCGTTATGAAGTTGATTTTCTGATGAGTGAAGACCCTGGCTACCCACCTTCCTATGTCAGAAAATCCTTAAGAGGGGAAGCGAGACGCCTGACAATGCGATGCAGAACTCTAATGGAAGTGTTCGATAAGTTGGAGACGTTCTATGCCCCGGTGGATGACGGAGTAACCCTTCTACAAAAAATTTACAGCTGCAGACAAGGCAAAGGGGAACCTGCCCGGAAGTTTTTCTATCGGTTGGAAGATCTCCTGAACAAAGCTAAGGACAAGGGAGAAATCGCAGACCCCCTTGCAAGTGCCAGGTTGCGGGAAGTGTTCTGGAAAGGGCTGCAGAACGAAAACATAAAAGCCTCCCTCCGACATCACTACGAACTGAAAATCCCCCCTGAACACCTCTTGCGCCTGGTGCGGGAACAAGAAGACGATGTCCACGTAGAACAACCTGTTCAAAAGAGTGCAGCGCAACAAAGTGCTGGAGCACATCAACAGGTGGCAGCATCCAAAGTGGAACACCATCAACAGCAAGTGCCAGTACCAAGATCAGGACCCCCACCACATGTAACTGTCCACGAGAACACTGACTGGATTTGCTATAAGTGTAATCTTCCCGGACACATCGGACGTGGATGCCGAAACTTCCATCTATGGAGTGATTACACCCCACCACCAACAACAACAAACCAAAGACCAAGCTCATTCAAGACTGGGAACGGACAAGCAAACCGTTTAAACTCCAGGAAGCCACTGCCCAAGGCCGACGGACAGTGGCCCAACAGCAAGTAGGCCAATCCACCAATCCTAAACCACCTACACATGCCCTTCAGAGATTGCTAGGACCAGCAAATGAAACTGTCTTAACCATGAATGGAATAGCCTGCCAAGCCCTAGTTGACACCGGATCTCAGGTTACGACTATTGCAAATGCCTTCTACTTAAAGCACCTTTCGACAACAAGTTTGCATCCGGTAGATGAACTACTCCGTATTGAAGGCGCTGGAGGGCAGCCTGTCCCATTCGTTGGATATGTTGAAGTTTCGATTGACATACCATTGAACCCAACTGACAATAGCAAGGCAGTCTCTTGCGATGTTTTGGCACTGGTTGTTGCAGACACAGACTACAACAGTAGGGTCCCAGTCGTCATCGGTACAAATGTAATTCAGCCATGTCGGGATCAATGTACAATGAAGTACGGAAAGAAATTCTTACAAAGATGCACTCTGCCCGAAGCATGGAAAATGGCGATCAAACAGCTAAACGTGTGCGACACATTTTTTTCTGATGAAGGAAGGGTTGGCCTCGTAAAGACAGCAAACCGAAAACCGATAACAATTGAAGCAAACCAGAGTACTGTCGTGAGGGCTACTGTCCGTTCAAATCCATACATAGGAGAATATACTGGATTGGTGCAACCTGCAGCAGGAAGTAATGTGTCAGCTAGCATCGCTGTGACCCCAAGCATCATCAATGTCCAGCCCAAAAAGAAGACCTGCTGCATCTGGGTGCCAATCACAAACATGGCGGATCATCCTGTAACAATCAATCCAAAGACAATACTGTGCGAGTTACATAAGACTGCTTGGGTTGGTCCGGCAACTTCCATGGTGCATACCACATCTCCTGAACCCAAACAAACTAAAGAGATACATCACACCGGCAGTAGTGAAGTTGATCTCACTGACTCTGCTTTGACCGACAACCAGCAGCAGCAGGTGCGAGATCTCCTAGGGTCCTGGGAAGCAGTCTTTGCACAGAGTGAACACGATCTTGGACATGTTACTGCTGTTAAACACCGAATACCAATGATGGACGATACACCCTTCAAGCAACGACACCGGCGAATTCCACCTGCCCAGTATGACGAGGTGCGTCAACACTTGAAGGATATGATTGATGCTGGAGCAATTCGTGCATCTCACAGTCCCTATGCATCCCCGATTGTGTTGGTCCGTAAGAAGGATAACTCCTTACGTCTCTGTATAGATTATCGCCAACTTAATGCCCGGACAGTCCGGGACAACTTCCCCCTGCCACGGATAGAAGAGACTTTAGACGCTCTACATGGGGCACGGTGGTTTTCTTCTCTGGACTTGAAGTCGGGGTATTGGCAGATTGAAGTGGACGAAGCTGACAAAGCCAAAACAGCCTTCACTACACCCCTGGGTTTCTATGAATGTAACCGGATGCCCTTCGGTCTGACCAATGCTCCAGCAACCTTCCAGCGCCTCATGGAGAGATGTATGGGCGATCTTAACCTAAAGCAATGCCTTGTGTACTTAGACGATATTATTGTGTATTCGGCCACCTTTGAAGAACACCTACAGAGATTGGATGCAGTGTTCAAACGCCTGCAGGAATATGGGCTGAAGTTAAAACCATCTAAATGTCATCTCTTCAGAGACAGGGTAAAATACCTCGGACATGTCATATCTGCAGAAGGCGTCTCAACCGATCCGGACAAAATAGAAGCCATACGATCCTGGCCAGAACCAACAAATGTTAAAGAGCTTAGATCCTTCCTTGGCTTCGCCGGGTACTATAGGAGGTTTGTCAAGGACTTTTCAAAGATCGCAAAGCCTCTCCATGCCCTGACAGGAGGCCCACAATCGAAGCGATCCAAGAAGAAGCACCATGGAGACACACCGGCGTGGGATTGGTCATCCGAGTGCCAAGAAGCTTTTCAACTCTTGAAAACAAAACTGGGAGAGCCGCCGATACTGGCCTATGCTGACTTTGATCAACCATTTATTCTACACACTGATGCTAGTGGTGCCGGTCTTGGTGCAGCCCTCTACCAGGTCCAAAATGGCAAAGAACGTGTGATTGCCTATGCAAGTAGGGGTTTGAGTAAAAGCGAGATGAACTATCCTGCTCATAAGTTAGAGTACTTAGCCTTGAAGTGGGCAGTGACCAAGCAAATAAATGGACTACCTGTATTGGGCTGGTACCCTTTCACACCCCAAATTTCTTTCCCTTCCCCCACTGTTCGTCTCTCCCCCCCAGTTCTCCGGCAAGTTTGATGTCCGGACGATAACAACCCCCTTACTTACAGACCAGCACAGCAAAGTTAGATGCTTACTGGGCATCGGTGGTTAGCAGCTCTTCAACCGATGACTGCTCCATCTCATAACGACCGGGAAGAGAAATGGTGTGAAGATGGGACTTTCTAGACGGCCCACATGAGAGACAAACTGATTGGGTACCCAGTCTGACATGAGCACACCAGGCAGTTGTATCCAGTAAGCACTATTCAGGCATATTCAGAATCACAGGATAAGCTTTCCAGTTGTAGAGTCATTGGCACATCCCAGAAGATTCCAAGAGATCCTGGACAAACAAAAGTGTTGGCCAGACAACGATCTTTCATCCACAGGTGGCTGCAGAAAGTTGGCGACGTTTTCAGGAAGAGGACACCCATTAGTGGAAAAGTCATTGCTATGTGGAATCAGGAAAAGGACCAGGGAGACAAGAAAAGGAAAAGTTAGCTCCAGAAGTAATTCAGATTCTTAGAGAGTGGAAGCGGCTCGAGTTCCACAATAACGCCCTTCATCGTGGTAGTAGGAAGATGGAAAGAAGAAATTCCAATTGGTACTACAGACCATCATTCGAGACAAAGCCCATTCAGGAATAAATGATGAAAGTTGGCATTTGGGGCGTGATGGACCAACTCGACTGGCAGAAGTAGATTACTGGCCAAACATGGCAGATGCATCCTACAAAAATAAAATAATGTGAACGATGTACTAGGCGCAAGGTCCCCAGAGGCATTCAGGCCAGCCCCAATGGTACCTATAACCAGTCATGGCCGTTGGAGTTGGTGTGTATGGATTTCTTGACCATGGAGCCATCAAAAGAGGGGGGGAGAATTGCTTGTCATTACGGACCACTTCACAAAGGACCACAGTGGCTGTACCCTACCAAAATCAATACTGCGAAGACTACAGCAAAGGCGTTGTATGACAATTTCTTCATGCATTATGGCTTTCCTGCACACCTCCACTCCGACCAAGGACGCATTTGAGAGTTCAGTAATAGCAGAGATATATAAAGCTTCTTTCCATTCCCCCCAAGACACCACCACGCCATACCCCCCAGGGCAATGCGACTCTGTGAAAAAGATTCAATAGGACATGTTGGACATGTTAGGAACCTGCCAAATGATGAATAAGGACACTGGAAAGGAGTATGTAGCACCACTCACTCATGCCTATAATTGTACTAGGACATGCATCGCTGGATATTCTCCATATCTACTTATGTTTGGGCGCAATCCTAGGTTGCCAGTCGATATTTTGGTCTTGGCTCCATGGATTACGAACCTTCAGAAATGGATCACAAGAGCTATGTAGCTGCTCTTCGCAACCGATTAAGCTTCGCATACCAGAAGGCTGCAGAAAATGCTCAGAAAGCCGGCAACCAAAACAAGGCTAACTTTGACCAGAAAGCAAAAGAGAGCACCCTCACGGTTGGAGACCGGGTTTTGGTGAAGAAGGTTGGATTCCAAGGCAAACACAAACTAGCAGACCGCTGGGAAGAGAGTGTGTACCGCGTTCAGCGCAGAGTGTCATCCGACATCCCTGTATACATTGTTGAGTTAGAGAAAGGAGGTGGACGCAAGACACTACACCGCAATATGTTGCTGCCATGTAATCATATCCCAGTAGAAGATGAGGAAGCTCCCGCACTGGTTCCTAAGACCAAATCTAGAGAAAAATTGGTCCAACCACGTAGATCACGTCGGCTTCAGAACTTGGGACCATCCCAGGATAGTGATGACAGTGATGATGATGATGATGATTCAGATGTTGTACATGCCTATCAGCTACGAGTAGGCGCACCTGCCTTTATTCCAGGTTCAGATTGTCACCCGCCAGCATCCAATCACTTCCCAATGCCCCGCTCCCAATTGGCAACGAGGACAGACATGACGGGACAGGTACAAATTTGCACAAGTGTCCAACGAGAGCTTGAACTCTGGGCCACGTTTTGTGTAGCATATATGGTATGTGCCCTTCAAGTGCAGTCAGTAGCTCAAACGGCACCTGTTCATCCATATCTGTCTGCGTGGGAGTTACCAGACTAAACAATGACGGAATGAGACTTAAATGGCTACCTAGCATGTTGGGACAACATTTTTCAAAGCGGGGGAGTGTGTGACAGCCTACAAAGTTAGCCCACTGCCCTCATTATGCAGGGAACTGGCCCATCTGACCCCCAACTATGCAAATAGTGGTCACCCAGTTCACCCCCCACCAAGCACATGTTGGACTCAGCTTGTGCCAACTCATCACCATCATAAGTGAACAAGAACTTACTGACACATCTAATACTGTTATATTCCCAAATGAAAGGTATGCAAATATTCATTCTTTGAGTTAGATAATATAGAAGTACTTTTTAGAGTATTTTGATTAGCTCTATATATTCTTTTATGTTAGGGGGGACGTTTTAAGAGAAAACTAAGTACCTCTCAACTCCAACCTGTGTGCTGTGTACTGGGTTGAGGTATACCCACAGCTACATGCACCTCATGCGGCACTAACTGGTATGTGGGGTTAAGCTAACAAGGTCACTCAAGAACTAGTTCCGGGCTACTGGAGGTGATGCGGTATAGGGTTGTGTGTGGAATGGAGAAGTAGGTTTGTTTATGATTTTGGTGCATTGTATTTTAGCTTGAAAATGCATTCACATGGCCTATGTTAGTTTAGATTGTGACTATGAAGCCTGCGGAGGCAGTAAGGGAGCCTGTTAATGAGTGCAAACGGTGCAGTAATTTATCCATAATTGTAGATAGTTGATTTTATTGATTGGGACTAGACTATTTTTATAATAAAGTTATAAATGTTTTTACCCACTGATTAGTTGGTTAGATCGTTTGTACACACGGTTTACAATGAATTCACAATCTATTAACAGAATGATCTTATCAAAGAACCTATATTGAGTTGTGGTAGTAAGGTGTCTGTTCAATGGGTTTATGGTAAATACATGCACTGATTCTGGGGGACCTGTGTGTGTCATATCAAAGTTGGACATGTTACGGGTTAGAGTACTTAGGCTCACAAACGCATTTGCATTTAGTTGACAATATGGTTTGGCTTGTTGCACTCTGGGTCATTGATATGTTTAGATGACAAGTCATGTCACATTTATCCCCTAGATTAGTTTTGATGTAGATTAAGGAAATTAGTACTTACGACAGACTATCGATAGGTTACTGATACGCAGGTTGTGGGGAAATATTACAGGTAGTCAATGTTAGAGTTTATTACCCTAGCAACAATATATTTTGGTTGAAGCCAGGAAAATGGAACCAATTTGGCTTGCGACAGTATAGACCATTCCAGTTTTATTTCTATTTTGGATATAAATTTTTGATTGGTTCATGAACATGATGAACGTTAGATTTGTAGGCCTATACACATGTGTGCTCAGAATGCTTCTTTTATATTGTGCCAAATTGCAAACATAATGAGTCTAATGTATTTCATATTAATAGAATAAGTGTATAGATGATAAAATATGGAATCATACGTAAGCTATACATGATCATACAATTGGAAAGGTTTATGTTGCAGTTACTTTGTACAATTTAACCATTAATTCTTTCAAATGGGAAATGCCGCATGCTTGGCATGGCAACCTTGTATTAGTTCAGGTCAAAACTGGTTTTGTGTAATTCATTTACCATATTATAACTTGTATTTTAGTGTTATTTTGGAATACCTGTTTTTCTCTTATTTTGGAAGTTTCTAATTTTGCAAACGCAAATATATGAGAAATATTCCAAATCTCTGAAACAGTATAGCTCATGTATGGCCATATAAAACAATTGAATTTATGAATGAGATTTAAGCACATGTTGGACCTTCAGCTTGTGCCAACTCATCACCCTTAAGCTTGAAACAAGAACTCACTGGACAATCTTCATCCTGTTATATCCCAACTGCACAGGTCTGCAAAATATTTTCATTTCTTTTGAGTTAGCTAATATAGAAAGTACTTTATAGAGGTATTTTGATTAGTTCTTTATATATTATTTTTATGTTTAGGCCTGACTTTTTAAGAGGCAAAAACTAAGTACCTCTCAACTCCAACTTGTGTTAGCTGTGTACTGTGTTGCGGTTTATAACCACAGCTACATGCCGCAAAAAAAAAAACCCCCTCATGCGGCACTAACTGGTATTGTGGGGTTTTAGGTAACAAGGTCACTCAGAACTAGTTCCAGCCAGGGTGATGGAGGGTGATGCGGTATTATAGGGTGTGTGTGGAATGGAGAAAGTAGTTTGTTTTTAGATTTTGGTGCATTGTATTTTAGCTTACCAGGCATTCACATGGCCTATGTTAGTTTAGATTGTGACTCATGACAGCCTTGCGGAGGCATTCCTGTAGCCTGTTATCATGAGTGCAATCGGTTGCGTAATTTATCCATAATTTTGTAGAAGTTGATCTATGAGTGGGAATAGACCATTTTGATAATAAGTTTATAATCGTTTTTACCAAATGATTAGTTGGGTAGATCGTCGTTGTACACAACGGTTTAAATGAATTCACAACTAATTAAAAGAGAACCTGATTTATACAGACATATATTGAGTTGTGGAGTAATGGGTCGGTCAATGTGTTTATGGTAAAGTACTGCATGATTATGGGACCGTGTGGTCATATAAAGTGGACATGTTACGGTGTTTTAGACTACTTAGGAATCTAAAAACACAATTGCCTTTAGTTTGACAACATTATGGTATGGGCTTATGTTTGCAATCGGGTGTCATGTGATATGTTTAGATGATCCCGTATGTCCACTTATCCCTAGATTAGTTTTGATGTAGATTTAAGAAATTAGTACTTACGAGGGGATATGCGATGGTTTACTGATACGCAGAGTGTTGGGAAATATTAAGGATAGTTCCAAGTGTTAGAGTTTTTACCCTAGCAACAATATATTTTGGTTGGAACCCAGAAAATGGACCATTTGGCTTTCGACATGTATAGCCATTTTTCCAAGTTTATTTTCTATTTTGGATAGAACTTTTTGATAGGGTTCTCATGATACATGATATGAACGTTAAGTTTAGGCCTTACACATGTGTGCTCAGAATTGATTCTTTTATATGTGCAATTGCAAAACATTAAGGTTAATGTATTTAATATTAGATTAGCTAAGTGGTTGTATAGATGATAAAATATGGACTCATCCTGTTGGTTATTTTGATCCATCATACATGATATATACCAATGAAAGATGTTTATGTTGAAGTACTTCTGTACAATGTAAACACATTAATTCTTTCAATGGAAATGCGCATGTTTCATGGAAACTGGTATGAGGTCAGTCAAACTTTTTTTGTTGAATCATTTATCCAAGATTATAACTTGTATTTTAGTAAAGGAATTTTAAGGTGAAATTAAATTTTTTATTATTTTGGAAGTTTCTGATTTTGAGAGCCAAACGCAAGATATATAGAAATATTCCAATCTTCTGAAAAAGTTATAGAAGTATGTGCCATTTAAACCACATTGAATTTATTAATTAAGCTTTAAGCACATGTTGGACTCAGCATGTGCCAAATTCCTCACATCATAAGCTGCGAACAAAACTACTGGACACATCTCATCCTTGTTATATCCCAAAGATGCACAGGTCACGGCCCGGCACAGAATAAACTACTGAAGCGGACATGTAACTTAAACGGACGTGTCGCCTTGTCTGTTAACTTTGTGTGCAAAATAAACGCCCCTACGTATAGTTGTAGATAACAACTACTTAAAATATGTTCCGTCCTGCATGATAACGGTTACATAAAATTAGTCACTGTAGATCTAGTGGGTAGGCGGTTAGCCTTATTCCCCGCTAGTTCAGAAACAGCTTCTATAACTTGAGGAACTTGATTTTGAGATACGTTATGGGTTAAAATTTGAATGGCATTTTCTGGTTTATGTAGATACTCATTATTGATGTCATCGTCACCTCTCTTGTACGAGAGATTCTTTATCATTACTCCAATTCAATAATTCTTATGCTGAAGGATCCCATTTTCTTTCTCAATTCTTGAACCTTTCTGTGGCCATTGGGTAAGCACTCTCTTCCAACTGCGGTTTTGCTCCTTTCCATCATTGTTTCTAAAGTTGCACACCACACTTTCAGTCTTATAATATTTTTCTCTTTTCTTTACATCGATCTATTCTATTTTGGTTCAGGTTGCGTTTTCTTTCTCTAAGTGTCTTCTCCCACTAATTTCTTGTCAGTTCTCTTCCTTTTCTTGTTCTGTAGTTGTTACTTTGGTTTCATCCTTTGAGCAAGTTGCTGTGGCCAAAGATTTTGATATGTTCGTCTTTTTTTTATACTTGCCCCTGACCATATAAACATGTTGATATATCACATGTGTGGGTTGAATGCAGACGTTGCCATTCGGAGACAACTGCATCCTGTTCTCTACTTACTGAAGAAACTAGGACTACAAATTTTTCTGCTAAGAAAGCTTCAGAGAGGTCCTTTTTTTTTACCCTTTCTTTGTATTTTGCTTTTGCCAATACTGCGGGTATCTGTTCGTCAGTAGGTCAATTTTTTCCCCGACCACGTCTACATTGTTTTGGACATTTTGTTCTTGGATAATCCATTTTGCAACGGTTGCACTGTTAGTGATTTCAGTTTTTATTATTGTCCTCGTTTGTGATTTCATTATTGTAGTTATTTGTCAGACCATATCTACATGAATGTCGCCATTTGCGAAATCGTGTAGAGGTACTTGCTATGCAAATCTATCATTTGAAACGCCCCCCCCCATAACATAACTTTGCCAATATTTATCAAATGAACCCAGAGAACAAGAAACTTAGGACCTAACCCACTACCTGCCCCCATATCCTTGATCATATTCAGCTAATAAATTCATATTTAAATTGCCAGTCAATAGATTTCTGACAAGGGGGGATCCAAACAATTTGTTCAATAATTTGTTGTCCCAAAAGTAGTAGTTTGGAAGTTGTTAACAAAAACTATTTTTTTTTGAAAGGCTTGAAGTTGGGGGCAATTGCACCTCCCCTTTATGGCACCCACCATGGTCAAATGATTTTACAAAGCTTAATCATAATTATCTTAAGGATAAAAATGGTTTTAATAGATGAAAGTTTTAAAATTTTATACTAAATGAGTATAATGTAGCATAGACTGGATATGATGAATGATGATGATGATTTGATGATTGATGATGAGGCTGATGATGTTGATGATGATGATGATGAGGATGATGATGATGATTGATGATGGTGAAGGTGGTGATGATGGTGATAATGGTGAAGGTGATGATTGATGATTGATGTGGTGATGAAAGGTGATTATGATGAGTATATTAAATTATGATTAATACTATTAATTATTATTATTATAGCATATGATTTTTTTATTATTATATATTATTAATATACTTAGTAATTAAGAGAATAGTGCAAGTACGTACCTCTCAGTCTGCTGGGGAAAACTTCATAATCAGTAAAGGAACTCTGTTGCCATCTGCATACACAATGAACATTTCAGCTTGTTCCCTGTACGGGAGTCAATAAAATGAAATCATAAGTGTAGTCTATTAACTTTAATTTTCAATCACAATTATTAATAATGGTGTACGTAAATTTGAACTTACCGGGTCTGGTATACCTGGTTCTGCCAGCTGTTTATCAGCCGTTCGGGCCTATGTTTCTTCAGCTTTAACTTCTTGTCGGGCTGCTGCTTTGGGGTGAAAAATCTTGACTATTTTTGCCACATGTATTTCTTCACTTTTGAGGATAGTGGATGGGCTGATGACTGTTATTGGGGTTGAGGGTGAAAAATCTTGACTAATTTATCCATGTATGTTCTTCACTTTCTTGAGATAGTTGTATGGGCTGCTGCTTCTTAGGTGTGAAAAATTCTTGACTATTTTCTGCCCATGTAAGCTCTTGTCGCATCAATGCTTTCTGGCGGCCTCTCTTCTGCCATGAAAGATCTCTCTTTGACTGATTTCAGACCCATTGCAAGATATGGAGCAATCTATAACTAAGATGGGTTAAAAGAGAGAATTAAAAAAATAATAAGGAGAGAATGGTTTAGAAAGGGGGAAAAGGAAAAATGATGAGAGAGATGAGGGGAAAAGGAAAGGCCCATGTGGGGGAGTTGAGAGACTGGGGAGGGAGAGAGAGTATAGAGAGATTAGGAACGATTTGAAACCATTCCATTAGACCTTTTTGTAAGTAATAACAGTGACTCCATTATCCTCAATGGATAATAATGGGAGGAAAATGGGAAAGGGAAAAAAGGAAGAAAGATAAGAGAAGGGAAAAAAACAATTGATGTTACTGGAGAAGGCTGAGAGAAGTCAAGGGAAAAAGGAAAAAGGGAAAACGCGAGAGTCTATAGAGGAGGTAGAGAAACAAAAAAAAAGGGAGGGGGTAAAGAGGGAAGATGAAAGAAAGAAAACTAAAAGAAAATTACGAATAAAACTACACCACCCCCCCCCACACCACACACAAAACCACACCACCCGTAGGCCATGGTCGGGACAGTACTAAAACTAATCCATGATTACTGTATTTTTTCTTGGAAGTGATTGATTTGTTGTAATATTTTTCTGTTTTAAATAGTTAAAAACATGTTCAACAACGACTTGATTGTTGCTTGTATCATGATTGCGGGCTTGCAGAAAACCAGGGAACAAAAGAGCGTGCGGTAAGGGCCAAAAAAGCACAAAATCGGCAAGGCTTCTAAAATCGCCGTTGTGGTTGAAAATTAGTGTGTTGACTCAAAACCAGGTATGAAAATTACCGGATTTTCAGGTGAAATTATAGTCCAATGGAATGTTTTTAAAAGGATGTGCGTTTAGGGGGCCGAAGGAGGGTGTTTTTTGCTTCAATTTTGGTAGGATCCCATGATCAAAGGTGAAGAGAATTACCGTTTTTTTTTTGCATGATTGAGAAAAACATCGAATTCCTAGTTGTTTACCTGATGGATTTCGCCGGTGTAAAAAGGTGTTATTGTTTATTTAAATCGGGTATTTGACTATGACATTTTTTCATTAAACTCGGTGTGCTGTTGTTTCCATACAGTTTTAGCCATTTTAAATGACATGTTAATCGCTTGACATTTGAACCTCGTAACCCAAAGATGGATTGGGTCGACTTTTTGCTAGTCGTGCGGAAGAAATGCTGTTTGTTGGAAGTTCACCGTTATGATGGAAATACCTCACAAAAGAGAAACACAAGGAAGGGGTGGGGGCGAGGGGAGAATTCGCATATGATGGGGAACGGATAGAGGGGGAAGGCTTAAGGGGGATAGGGAGGTAAAGAAGGGAAGAAATGGACTCCTTCGGGGGGTGGGTAGGAGGGGGGAGGGAAAATAGGATAAAGGTGGAGTAATAAATGGACAGTATGCGAGCGTGCACGGGGAAAGACGATTACTCCTATTATAAAGTAGATAAGTATTTAGCAGCATACATCCGCTACAACCTTCAGATTAGTTGTTTTAACCCAAATACAGAATCTTTATCGGTCAAAGAGATTTAGTGAAATTCCAATACCAGTTACCGCAGTTTCTTGTTTCATAAAGTCGAAACTTGTATATCAGTCAAAGAAATGATCGTACGGACCCAGGGTTTGATATCACAACTATTCAATTTGGAGTTCAACTCTGAGGAAATTAAAAAAATCAAACGTATTGTTTACCTGTGTCGATGTTGTCTCCAAAGTATACCTACGAGTATTGGGATTAATGATACGCCATGGGTCAATAAGATTCATAACATCGCTGATTTCAATTAACTCTTTTCCTAGATTAGGGTTATTAATCCTAACATAATTAGACCAATTCTAGCTCCGTATTCAGACCATGTTCCAAGCTCCACATATAATGTATGTTGTGGATTATGATCTCATTCATAAACATCACACAATTATCATAAATGCTGGTATCGGAGTTAGGACCATAAATCGTGAGTAGGTTTAATATCGTACTCATTTAATTTAATATCTAGAGACAGCATATTCCCATTTCATATCGGTTTTTGATCGCATATGCTGACTTGAAATTCAAAAATATTAAAATAAGATAACAACCCCTCTGCAATTACTTCTGAAAGAACTAAAATAACATTCAAAAACCCCACTCTGCACGATCATTGTTTCAACGTTCAATACAAAATGAACGTCTTTGTAAGCATACATAGAATACTCGTTTTTCTAAGTAAATGAAAAAAAATCACCTCGTTTTGAACGAATTTGACAATCCTCGACAATTCATAGAGGCAATAGAAAGAATGGGTTTCTTATCCCTATCCATATTGAATCAAACTCATTATTACATTCCCATACATACATGGTTTACACCATTACCACCTACCCACCATAAAATATCACAATGATCAGGGCTCATGCGGTGTACAACTGACCATGATTGTTTGCATTTGTCTCAGAAAATACCTTTGTCTCTTATCATAACCATGCATTTTATCAATCCTCTGCAGCACTGCAATAGGACACTAATATTAATCGATTAAACCCATAGGTTTCGTAACAGAATGGCTTTACAATATTATTTTCCTCTGGTTTCAATGAAAAACATCAAAACACACACATTTTAAAAAAAAAATCCCTCTCACTCCTACACAAAAACAATCCACACAACACACAACCCAATAAAAAAAATGCCCAAAAAGGAATCCAAAAATTTAATAAAAAATTAGGAATAAATGACCCAATGAAGGAAGCAACGCCACCTGAAATTGGCTTACTAGCGTAGGACTGGAAGCCCCCTCTCAAATAAGTTAGTGTAACTATACAAGAGGAGACCAATTGATAAAGGGACCCAAAACAGTGATTTAGGGATTCAAAAGTGACCTCATTTGCGGTTAATCACAACAAGGATCAATTCCTAAATTCACAGAATAAAGGTCAATCTACTTGGAATAATATCAATGGACTAAAATAGGGTAATAAAAAAAAAAAAGAAAAACACTGGAAATATAAAGGTAATAATTTAAAACTAGAATGAACCCTTATGCAAACTCTAAACAATGAGACCCCAATCCTTGATCCATACCTATTGGTCCCCAATTAAACACACCCAAAAATTCTCATAGGGACAGCCCAAAAGACAGTGAAAATACAATTAATTCAAACCCAGTTCTGACTTGGAAAGAATTTAGATATTCTTCCACAGGCCACAAATTCGGCAACGTTTATCGGAAAAATAAACTCACATGTTAAAGTGCCGAATTAAGTGGTGCCGAACACTAAAGTCATCCCCTGACGGAGTTTAAAACTCAAATGTTGGAAAAGGTGGCAGAACAATGTACTATTAGCGTACCCAATTATACAATTTAATAAACTAAACCGTGGAAAAAATATGAGTACTATTGTAAAATAATAATTAAAAAACTGTATATGCACTTTTAAAACAAATACAATTTGTATCCAAATATTGTAGAGAACAGGGGACCTTTGAAAAAGTAGATACAATATAAAATTCAAAACTGATCATAATATAAGGCGTATGAAAGTCGATTGCCAGTGTTCTCACGACACACCACCGCCAGCGCACAGATTCCCTGACCGCGTTTTGAGATGCGAAATCCCCAAAAAGATGTATCTTAGGGGGTAGTGCCCAAGGGGGGTTAACTTGGTTTAAAGGTGCAACGAGAGATTTCACATATTAAAGCAATATTAGCAAATTTTTTGAAGACGCGCCATCAATTTTCAAAATTTGATTATTTTTGCAGAGTTATGTTGGTAATTGTCTATAAAACATACGTGCAAACGAGAACTGCTTAAACAAAATGCGTATTTACATCATAAAATAAGCGATTTTGTAATTAAAAATGGCTGATCCCAGATGGACTTACGGCGGAGCTGGAAATGATATTTTTATGTATGTCCATGATGAAATAGTGCCACTCAAGAAAAAATAACCCCTTCTAACTGGCTTGCCTGAAAATTCTAAAACAATAATGATGATGGCGTAGATAGTACATGCGTTATTTCCCGGCTATTCACATTGGAAGGCCGTTCCAGCAGCCTTTGAATTAATTACGGGATCCCGATATTATTATTTTAATTAGCAAATTCCTTTGTTTGTGACACAAAGACATTTCACATCAAGCTTAAACCATTCACAGGTATAGTTACTTGGCCGCGTTACCAATGGCAACAGTTTAAGAATCTCAAATTTTTGGAAATTTAGGGCGCTCTTCAAAAAATGTGCTAAGATTTTGCTTTAACAGGTGTCTCCTAAAAAGTGTGAAAAATCTATTTTTTGCACTAATGTAAGCTTCTATCAGAAATTTCCCCATGTAAAGGATAGGCTGAAAATATTCCTTTGGTACAAAAATTGTGGCAATTTCTAATTTCAATATGAGCATATTCCCCTTTGGTACAAAAATTGTGCAATTTCTAATTTCATAGGAGCAATACAAAATTCCGGCCTATGTTTTTTATATTGAAATTACGGAAATGAAAATCACATTTTAATTTTCGCTTTCAAATGCCTTTCTGTAACCAAAGACAAGGTAAGGAAATCTAATTGGAGGGTTTTTTAATCTATATGAAATCACTACATATGACACAATATATGGGTGACCCAAACTCTCTTGTTTGCATGTCACCTTTAAAGCTAGCCTGGCACATAGTTTTAAAAGATTCATTCAAATTACCACAGTGGCCAAGCAAAATTCACTGAAAATGTCGTGTATCTTTTTTTTTTCAATAATACACAATTGAGACTTGTCTGTTCATTTTCGGGCTGCATTTTCCAGTTGGTTAAAATTTTATTTTTATATCTAGGTTGCACATAGTTTTTTTAAAAGGTTGCATATTACTACACAGACCAAGAGTGCGATTTGTCTGAAAATATCTAAGTAATCATAATAAACTTTGGCTGGCCTTATGTTTGTGTGCTATACTTTAACACATTTTCATTCAAATAATTAATTTTCTCTCCAATTTTACAATTTCTAACAGCTTTTTTATATTTGATTAAAATCCCATTTTCTGGTGTACAAAGTTACATAATTTTGGTTGATGAGTTAAAGTTGCTTCTCCCCGTCTTCTTGGAGACTCCCCAACGTACCCCAAAGTAGTATCAAATTTTTGATATCTATGGAAAGACTGTTGTTTTCACTGTCGGCTTGAAATTGGTCAGCCTTCAAATCCATTTCTTTCTTTGGCCAAGCAAGACAAAAAACTGCTGTTCTAATAATGGTGTACTATCAATATCAACATATAAGAATAGGGCATTTCATGTGTTTACCACTTCTCTTCTGCCATCAAAACCACAAGCTTTGTTTCCCACAAACTTGATAGAATGTATGCAGTGCAGCCAGACTCTCCACGTATCATAACAAGCAACCTTTAAATCAGATTATATATTTTCATAGATTGATAATTTGCCTATTGGAATTTAACTTACCTAGGTCTGATCCCAACTGGACATCTATGGTAGGCCGTCACTTCCTCACCCTGCGGGACTACATGCTAACGAGGTAAAGCAGTTGCTATGGACGGCAGCGGACCTGAAGACCTCTCTTCCATCTTAACCAACGAGGCAGGTCTACCATCCACGGTGAATAAATGTGCTGGACTCACTTTGATAAGAGGAGCACAAGGACTAGGATATCGTCTGAGACAGGTGCCCGGATGGAAACAATGCTAAATTTTCTGTGAATACAATCCAAATTTCCTCCCAGATTTCAAAATTTCCCTTCATTTCTTATGTATTTCTTTTTTAAAGGACAAAAATTTCCCCTCCAGATTTCAAAATTTCCCTTCAATTCTTATGTATTTCTTTATTAAAGGACAAAAATCCCTCCAAGATGTTCAAAATGTCCCTGCAATTCTAGGGATTTCTTTAGGTGAAAGGACAAAAATGTCCCGCCAAGATTTCAAAATGTCCCTTCATTCTTATGTATTTCTTATTGTAAAGACAAAAATTTCCCCCCTCCAAATATTCAAAATTTCCTGAGAAGGTCATGCCCAAATGCCCCAAGTTTTTCCAGGCTATGGAGATGGTTTACCTGACTGTGAATTTTTTTTTTAGTATATCAAAAGGGCATATCTCAATAGTGGTTTTCCACAGCTATACCTCATTTTGCCAGGGTTTTACTTAACTTTTTTTTTTTCAGATGATGAAGGGCAATCTATTCAATGTAGCAACAGCCCCAAATTAATCCTGATAGAGAGTTTGTGAAAATTTCCCATATCATTGGGTTGACTTGTTTCGTTCCAACAACAAATGACACTTTTGTGTGGCACGGACAGAACTTTGTCGCCATAGCCGCGTGTGGTGCAACACATTTGGATGCAAGAGGCACAAATTAAAATGGGATTATTTTTGTGGTTTCAAGATGCAACAATCACAAAAGTGAAATATTTTCACCTATTAAACGGGGGAGGCCCGATTTAAGGATATGAATTTTCATCTTGATAGATTGCCCTTCACTCTCAAAACGGCGTCTGTAAGTTTCGCGCCTATATTTCAATCCGTTTTTGATGTGAGAGCTAAAAATGTGATTTTGAAAGCCCCATAAGAGTAACTGTTTAAAATTCATAATTGGTCCGACCACAATGTGCAACATTTGGCTCGAAGATTTCTCAGGGAAATGATAAAATAGTAGTTTCTTACTGATACCCAAAAAGTTGACGACACACTTTTCTGGGCTTTTTCGGGGGACGAGGGTATTAGCGATCGCGGTCATGGACCTTTTAAATGATGAACCAAGTGATAGGGTCAAAACAACCTCCCAGGCAGTGCTGCATCTTTTTGGTTTCTGTTTGGGCTTTGTGGTGACTAATTCACTTTCAGTTTAGAAACCACAAGCCTCTGATTATGGCAAACAGACAATTATTTGTAGGCCAATCGTTGCATTCCATATTTGTCTTGGTTAGAGTATGCTGTCGCACAAAAGCTTGCATGCAAAAAAAAACGAAATGACCCAAATTCCGTCATCCAGTTTACATTTTTTTCAGCATTCTAATCCCAACCACTGAGACCCATTTGTAACCATTAAACAAATTAAAGATATGCTAAGCATTAATCTCGATTTGTTTTTGTTGTTGTTTTTGTTATAAGGGTTTTCACTTCTTGGTGCCATGCTTGTTTTCTGACTCAAGATGATATTCATCTGTGTGTGAATGAGAGTCTTCATGACACGGCCAATTACGTACAATGTGTGTTAATTGTAGAGGTAATGCAGATATCTAACTCCAAGGTCTGGGACTTCAAGTACCTAGGGTCCTATGTTGCCGACAGCAAGAAAGACTTCTGTCATGTAAAGGACAAGCTTGGAATGCTTGCAATAAACGTACTACACCACTTAATGGCAATCTGGTATCTCCAATTCAACCAAGCTGAAGTTTGTCAGAGCCTGTGTAGAGAGTATCCTGTTATATGGATCTGAGACCTGGACCATGAAGAAAGAGCTACAGGATAGACTGGATGGCACCTACACAGGACTTCTTATGCCAATTAATACAAAATATATCCTGGTGTGAGCACATGACCAAAGCAGATATATGGAGATATCCCTCCAATCTCATCTATCATCTTCTGTTGCCCAATGCTGAGGATGATTTGCCGGTTATTGTGCGATTGATCAAGTAGTCTGGGACGTTGCATGGTGGAGGTTACCATACCCAAACAGAGGTTGTCGCCCTTTAACTACATTGATGTGATTGCTTGAGACATCCAGCAGGATCCATATGACATTCCCAACTTAATGACATACAGGGACACTTGGTGCTATATGGTGAACAGCATCTTGGCTGCGACCGCTAGATAGATAGAATGCAAGGACAAATTGGTATTAGACAATGTGGGTTTAGACAAATTGAAGTTGGACCAAATGGCTATTAGTCCAAATGGGTTTAATGGCAATAAACTCCCGTCATATGTGCCTTTTTTCTGCTCTCTCTCCACTCCTAGGGATGACATTTTTAGGTGAAATGGTGTTGAACTGCCGACACCCTTGTCTTATTTATATGGTTTACATGTATCTGGTTTAAACAAATAGCTTACTGTCATGAAAAGCCTTGTGTTGATGTTCATGTTTAGTCTATACACTTGTCTGAGGGAAAACAATGAGTTCAATTGGATAATTGGATAATAAGCTGCTTTACAATGTCAGTCAAAAATGAGGGACTGTTAATTTGAATCAAACACTTGTATATCATATTGCTGTGATAACCGCCGCATAAAGCAAAATAATTTTATAAACAATTTTTACATTATCTGTTGTGATATGTACACATGTAATTGATATAATGATTTTTCCATTTGTTCCATTTGTTTTTCAGTGTGTTGTCTCAATTCTTAGACATTGTGTTAGCTAGAGTGTACAAACACAGTGATTTAGATGAGCTGGCCAAGGCTGGTTCCATACCAATAGTCAATGGGTTATCAGAGATATATCACCCATTGCAGGCACTCGCTGATCTCCAAACATTACAGGTAAGAATAGGCTCCAGAGGGTGTTTTGAACCAATCCCATAATGCATTGCAATATGCCTGTACTTTACTGTACAAAACACTTAGCAGTACTTAGGGATAAAGTGTTCAAGAAGTCAGAGGACCACAAAACATTTCATGACCCTGCTCAAAATTCCATACGTACTAATGCTTTTTGAGCTAAATAAGTGTAAAAGTCAGTGTTTTTGTGTTTAGAACTAGGATTTTAGTAGGATCACATGACCCTATTGAGGTGAAATTTCCCAAAACTGGTGCATTGTGGGATTGACTCAATCCAACCCTCTGAATAGACCCTATTCACACAGTATTTTGAATGAAAGCGAGTCTCAGGGGCACACTGGCTGTTGCCAAGGTAGGCATATACTATTCATATGCAATGTTCTGGCAAGGATGTGTGAAATCGGTAGTTCAAATTAGGGTGACCTCCGTTACTTTCCCTCAGAACTGACTTTCATTCAAGATGGCTGCCATATGAATAGGGTCTGTAGAGTAATAATACCTGTGGGGAAAATTGACCAAACAGACAGCATTGACTTTTGGATTATTTTGCTTAAGTAGCTTTTGTAGTCTTAGAAGTTTCAATTTTGAAAAGGGATAAAGTTATCTCTATTAAGTGAATCATGGTAAGAAAATCTCTGACGTAATTTGTCTTTTAGCAACTATAGTTAATGTCATACTGAATTTCTTTGCCCATTCAAAATGGCTGCAAATTACAAGTCCAAAATTTGGAAGACTTTACAATGAGAAATTTTAATTATAAATTTGAAAATGCAATTTAATCAAGTGAAAAAGTATTTTGAAGCAATAGTTTAGATTAAAATTGCAATCCTGAATAAATGGAATCCCCTAATATTTCAAATGTCTAATGATACCTTTCATAGGTAAGGATCAATATGGATGTTTAACAGTCAAGTATAGTTCATTCCCTTGTGCATTGACCTAAGTTTGTAATTCAAAATCACAGGGTGAAGTTTAGGGAATGTGGGGAGTTGTTGCAAGGGAAAAGATATCCTTTGAAGATGAAAGGAATGGTGTATAAGAGTTGTGTGAGATCAGTGATGCTGTATGGGAGCGAGACATGGTGTCTGAGTGAAAATGAGATGGGGATTCTGAGGAGGACAGAGAGAGAGCAATGATAAGAGCAGTGTGTGGGGTGAAGTTGATGGATAGGATGAAGACTGAGGACTTGATGCAGATGTTGGGTTTGGAAGAGGCGATGGACTGGTTGGCGAAGGCGAATAGTGTACGTTGGTATGGGCATGTGTTGAGGAAGGATGACGAGCATGCCTTAACACTTACTGTGCTCAAGTGATCGAGATCTTGATCAAAACATGTGGCAGGTATTATAAAATGCTGCCTTTGTGTACATAGGAGGTGTTAAGAAGGGCCTTTGAGTTCGAGGCGGGAGGTTCGAGGAGGGGACGTCCAAAGAAGACATGGAAGAAGCAAGTGGAGGAGGAGAGTAGGAGGGTTGGGTTGAGGATGGAGGGTGCATTGAATCGGGTGAAGTGGAAGGAAGGAGTAAGGGCGGTTGATGCCAGTGTGAGGTGAATCCGGCCACCCCCATTTGCGGAGACAAAACCAGATTTAAAACTTTGGATTTACTACTTAACTACTACTACTACACCAGTTCAAATTGCTTACATAATTACAAGCGTCAGAAATGCCAAGGACTCATTTTCATGCCCAACTCCAGCTGAACTACATTTTGGACTTCATTTCTTATTGTTCTTGGGAAGAATGTCATTTAAAGTAAAGATGAATCATGTTCCAATTGGACTAATTTTTATCAAATATTTGTCTTCTTTATTTTTCTAGGAACACTATGGATCTTTGTCAGGTCTGACAATTGCCTGGGTTGGCGATGGCAATAACATCATCCATTCACTGATGATGGCAGCGCCCAAGTGTGGTATACATCTCAAGATAGCAACACCAAAGGTACTAATGCGTTTCATAGTTCAGTTATCTGGGTTAATAAATCATTTTAAATTATATTATGGATGGTGCCCGAGGTGTTTATAGCTGAGGCATTGCCATAAGTAGTTCCGGAGTTGCATAGTGACCTTTAGTGCCCCACAAGACTCAATACTAGGTCCTTTTCTTTATTTAGTTTAGTTTTTATAAGGAAAATGTCTTTTCATTTTCCTATAGAGCTCTGTACAAATTTTCCCAAAAAATGCGATTTTTTTAACACGTCATATATCTGAAAATAAAGAAATTCTGGCCATGAGTTTCAGATCCTCTATCACAAAGTGCCCATATGGGGGTATTAATTTTTGCTTGTCAAAATGAACCATTTTTTGTGTCGTCTGCAAGAGGGCACACAGGTATTGCTTTGGTAGTGTGTGTATCTGTCTGTTGGTGTGTCTGTGGTAAAAATGTTAACCCTAAATCAGATATTGTCTTTTAAGGCACGCGAGCTCGATCGAGCGCTCATGCGCGCCTTAAGTGCTTTATGTGTGCGCGATTTATCGCGCGCCTTACCAGTCCTGACATACTGATCGTCCGTGCCACATTTGTTTAAAAACAAGGGATCTGTGACCACAAAACCAAGATAAATTCTTGAATAAGCAATTCTGACCACGTGTGAAAGCAGTGCAAACACAGTACGGTTTGTGGGTGACCTTTACTGCAGTCCATATTTACTGTAATGTAAGAAGTGACCTGACAAAGCACGATGTAACCGTTCGATTTTGTTAGCGCACTATTAGGATTTGTTATGACACTTCCATGCTTCTGCAGTTTTGTTTACATGAGTAATCGGAAAAATGATCTCTTCCGTCTTCGTACAAGGTGCTTAAAAAGTTTACGCTATGATAAGTCGGGTGATAAGTTTACGCTATGGGGAGATTGGTTATATGAAGGAAGTTATTGACGGCAACGTGCTTGTCACAAAAGTTTGGTGCGATCTATGCAGAAGACATGCTAAAAACATCTTCACAGATTCATGGATTCATGTGTGCAAGGTGCGGCAAGAACATCATTAAGCCGGCCTACTGATTACAAACCTATGGAGGTTAACTAAATTTGTACTTGTCACAAAACACATGGAATGTCTCTAACAAAATATTAACCTTGAGTTAAGGAGGTATTTTCCTGTGGACTTGAGCTAAAATGGTATTAAAAAATTGTATACAAATACAACATTTGTGATAAATATATTTCTACTCGACTACTGTTTTATGGGTTGCTGTGTTGATATTCACTGTCACAAATCCCAGGCCCAGAGCCTGAGAGATACTTGTACCAGACTTTATTTTATAGCTGAGTATACTTTAAATATATAAATCACTCGTCTTCCTTGTGTTGGAGGATTTTTCAACCGCTCCTCTACCGGTCTCCTTAGAAGCGCCAGAGGAGCTTTTTATCGCTCTCCTGCTCATTTCAAAAGACGATGTCTGCTAAATATAAGTGTTCACTATTTCCACATATGTGCGCACATTTTCACAATGGAACTTGGGTAGTGACCCACATGTTGGTGACCTCATGTAACCTTGGTGACCTCATGTCACCTTTGGCCCCATTCACAAACTATGACGGGAGACGACACATTGCCTGGTGACAGCTGTATTTTTTTTTTTGCTTATTAGTGTCAAAATGAACCATTTTTTCCCTTATTAGTGTCAAATTGAACCATTTTTTCTTTTTAATGTCAAAATGAACCAGTTCTTTAGACAACTTTTAAACTCTTTTTTTGCAGCCAATTTGGTGAAACTTAAGATTTGAAATATGCATATTTTTGCTTATTTTCAGCATTCAAATTTTATTCATAGAGTATACAGTAGAATATAATTTTTTGTGACTATTACTGTAAAAATGAACCAGTTTTGTAGACAACTGTTTTAAACGGTGTTTTTTGCTTCTTAGTATCAAAATGAACCATTTTGTGTCGCCTGCCTTAGCAGGCAAGACACATCACTTTGTCCTCTGTTGTTGTAGTAGGTTGTCTCTTGTGAAAAAGGGTTAACATTTGCCTGTAATATCAATGGATTTCAACCAAATTTAAGTCATAGGTGCAACAAGGGATTTTTCATTTGTTAATAAGGTCAAAGGTCACATACCAAGGTCAAAGGTCATGTAAGATCAAAATGTAAAATTGACATCAATTGAAAAGTTGAAGTTCAATTGGAGCCTAACTCAGTGTAGGAATATTACATACAAACCCTCATTTGTTTATGAGGTCAAAGGTGATATGAGGTCTATCATTCACAAGCCCAATGGCAGGCGACACTAGCGGTCCAAGGACCGCAATGTATTTTTTTGCTTATTAGCGTCAAAATGAACCAGTTTTTTAGACAACTGTTGCAAATATTTTGTGTGTTGTCTGCAAAACAAGTGGCACATTAGGATTCTGTGGTAAAAATATTGACCCAAATGTTGACCCTTGGTGACCTTGTGTGACCTTTGTCCCCATTCACAAACCGCAATGGCAGAAAACATGCCTTCGGAGAACGCTGTATTTTTTTTTGCTTATTAGTGTCAAAATGAACCAGTTTTTTAGACAACTGTTTTAAATGGTCTTTGGGTGACAGGCTGTCTTTAATGAGCTGTCTACTGTGATTTCCTTCTGGAGACCTTTTTTTGAAAGAATTTCTTTCGTGTTAGGTCCTCGGAAGTATATGTCATACAAGTACACTTAAACACACACACACCACACACCCACTAAGAAAGGCAGCAGACCCATTGTTTTCTCTTGCAGTGTATCATACAAGTTTTGCTTGCAATGCAGCTAACATTTGATATCTTGAATATTGATTTTGTTGCAGGGGTATGAAGTTGACCCACAAGTCATGAAAGACACACAACAACTAGCCAAAGAGGTGAGATGCTGTTTGTATTTTATATAGTTACCCAGGTCAAAATTCCAGTTGAATCCAGATAAACAGGGTCTAGATTGGAATGGTTAAAAAAAAGGTTAAAACCAATTGAAAACCAGTTCAATACAGTTAAAACCATTTGGTTTAATATGGAAATTGGACAAGCTTGGAGACAAACCAGCTATTTTACACATTTGAACCCAGTTGAACACAGTTAAACATAGTTAAAAACAGTTAAACCTAGTTTAACCCAGTGAGTTAAATATGGAAAATGTACAACATTTACAACTGGGTTCAACTGAAATTTTGACCAGGGCATGCAAACAGAAATGCTGTAACAAAGCTTGCATGTTAAACATTTGAGTCTTCTACTTATTATGATTACATTAAGTTAGTACTATGAGAAACTTAACCTTCTTAAAAGTGTGTGTTCCGGTCGTCTTTGGGACCCCCTGATTTACCCAGTAGTATCGATTTTGATATCAGATGAAAGGCCATATTTTTGTCATTGTCGTCCTGAAATTTGAGCCCTTAAATCCATTTCATTCTCAAGATATAAACAAAAAAAAATGCCATTTTAATGGTTAACCATCAATATTAGCACAGTATTGAATAAGGCTTTGCAATATGCATTATTGCTTCTACCATCAAAACCTGAAGTTTGTGTCCCACGGTACTTATGGGGGTATATGCAAATGCCAGGCTCGCATATTAAGTAGAGAACATGATAGACATAAATTGGAACAAGCACCTTTAACTTAATTTCAGAATTACTTTTGATTGGCTATTTTGTGTAAAAGTGATTCAGTGACAAAACTGTGTACAAAATTCTCAAAGCAAATTTCAATATGCATATTGGCAACCTTTAAAATATTGCTCCCAGCTTGCATGCATCACAAATGACAAGACTCATAATTTTCTTCTTTTCCACAGCATGGCACTGAACTTTTCACCACGACCGACCCACGAGAAGCATGCTCCAAAGCTAACGTCATTGTTACTGACACATGGATTAGTATGGGACAAGAAGAGGAGGCCAAGGAAAGACTGAAGGCATTTGAAGGATATCAACTAACAATGAAGGTGTGTATAAGGGCATTCACTTGAAACATGGTTTCCCTGCCACTTGACTATAAAGCTGACCACTTTTGTGTGTATGCGTGTGTGTGTATGCATGTATGCATGTGTGTCTGTGTGTGCGTGTGCGTGCATGCCTGCATACATGAACCAATGTGTGAGTGTGTATGTCACAAAATGTTTATTTGGAAAGGAACGTTAACACTGGAATTTAAGCACTGATTCTAATTCAACAAGAGCGGTCACCGCCCGTGTGGATTCGTGCAACCTGTGGTTTGGTGGGTTGTGACCGGTGGTACTTTGCAGCCCGGTTTGGGATGACCTTGAAGGGAATGGCTAATTGGTAACTGATGCAATGGCCCTTTAAAAATAAAGAACGGTCCTTTAATTTTGTAATGATGGAATTGTCTGGTATTTTGATAGCTGCTTTTCGCCTATTGTATTTTTCGTATTGATCAGACTTTGATTTTGCGCACCTTGTTTTCACCGCGAGTCGGGGATTCCCTGGGCTTTACCTGGTTTGTTTTCACTGCGGTGAAGCCGTGTGTTTTCACCGCGGTGAAGCCCCCTCATCATCCGCTCCCGGCCATTTACGACCGTCATGCTAATTGTATTTTTCGTATTCTTTTTTAAATGATTTTTACATGGGGTCACAAAGGTCGCATAGGGTCACAAAGATCACATGGGGTCACAAAGGTCACATGGGGTCACCAAGGTCACACAAAGTCACCAATGTCACTTTTTTTTTTTTTTTTTTTTAATTACTTTTGATTGGCTATTTTGTGTAAAAGTGATTCAGTGACAAACTGTGTACAAAATTCTCAAAGCAAATTTCAATATGCATATTGGCAACCTTTAAAATATTGCTCCCAGCTTGCATGCATCACAAATGACAAGACTCATAATTTTCTTCTTTTCCACAGCATGGCACTGAACTTTTCACCACGACCGACCCACGAGAAGCATGCTCCAAAGCTAACGTCATTGTTACTGACACATGGATTAGTATGGGACAAGAAGAGGAGGCCAAGGAAAGACTGAAGGCATTTGAAGGATATCAACTAACAATGAAGGTGTGTATAAGGGCATTCACTTGAAACATGGTTTCCCTGCCACTTGACTATAAAGCTGACCACTTGTGTGTGTATGCGTATGTGTGTATGCATGTGTGTGTATGCATGTATGCATGTGTGTCTGTGTGTGCGTGTGCGTGCATGCCTGCATACATGAACCAATGTGTGAGTGTGTATGTCACAAAATGTTTATTTGGAAAGGAATGTTAACACTGGAATTTAAGCACTGATTCTAATTCAAAAACAATTTGTGGCAATAAACCCTGGGAGTTTGGACCCAAACCATATTAGGGCAAAGCTCACATTGGGAAAAATAGGTTGAATCAACTTTACTTTCAAAATTAGAGCCATTACTGCATATTACAGCTGTAGGTATACCTAGTCTTTTGTTTCTTACCCCCAAATTTACCTGAAGAAAGATTTTTATATCATATGAACTGTTAGCCCAAGTAGATAGACTGTATTCAATAGGCAGCCATGTTGGTGGACAAGATAGACACATTCCAGTACTACAATACATTCACCTGTTGTCAATGATCCCTGTGCAATCGCTAAACATGGATCGATTGACAGCTGAATGTATTGTAGTCCTGGAATGTATGCATCTTGTCCACCAACATGTCTGGTGGCTGACGTCATATTGAATACGGTCTATAGTATGTGTGCCCAATCTTACAAGTAAATTTGATCTGCTCTTGAAGAAATTCATAATTTTCTATTTTCTGTTCGTAAACGGACATAAATTACAACACAGTGGCTTATGGGGCAGTGTGATACAAACATTCACTCATAAAATCAAAATGCACCCTCAGAATCAACTGAAATTTTGGAAATAACATAGTGATCCATAAACCAAAGATGAGGTGCTAGGATCACAAAATTTCACCTTTAATCACAATTTCAACATGTAAGTTTAAAAAAAGTTCATTCACAAGGACTAACCCTGGTTTAAACCTCGGTTTAAAGTTAGACTCCTCTGGTGAATACCAGCCTAGCTAGGTATTCATTTTGATGCCACTTGTCGTTTACAGCATGCAGCATTAGCAGCCAAAGACTGGTGTTTCTTGCACTGTTTACCACGCCATAAGGAAGAAGTAGATGATGAGCTGTTTTATTGTGACCGCTCCCTTGTATGGCCTGAGGCTAATAATAGGAGGTGGACTGTTATGGTAGGTATTGCCTATAAGCTATTTATTTGCTGAACTGACAGAGTGGTAATCTTTTATAAATGCGATCATTTTGTAGCAGCCTACTAAAGTTAGACATACGGGGATCAGTTTTGGGCTCATGGAGCATAGCTGTAAAGGTCTGTTCATACTTCACTGTATTGCAGTGCAGTGCTGCAATGCAGCCTACCAAAATCGTCACTGCAATCACTTGCAGTATCGCAACACAATGCAGTACTGCAACAAAGTCAAAATTATTTTAACTGGCAATGCAGCAAGATGCAGTGGGGTGCAGTCAGTGTTGCAGTATGCCAATTTTCCTGCAATCCTTCGCAAGTTTACTGCAACGCACTGCAACCCATGACCTGCAGTGACCTGGGTTGACCTGCAGCGGAAGTGACGGAACATTGCAGTAAATTTACTGCACAGCAATGCAGTGCAGTGGAAGTATGAACGGACCTTAAGAGCATGTGATGGTACTATTCATCCATCCGTCTGTCCATCCATATATATCCATTCATCCATCCACCTTTTGATGAGGTGACATGTTATGTCAATGTCGGGCAATGAACAAAGCTCTATCGGACACTATGGGTGCATGCTTTTTCAGGGCTTCTGCTTTTAAAATTTGTGCTCACTCAGTACGGTATGATAAGGCCATTGAATGTTGTAGCTGTATGGGCAAATTCTTAACATCTCTAACATGTCAGTAGACCAGGTGCTAAACTTGTGTGTGTAAACACTGATGTTACATCATCTATACACCATTATTTACACTGGGGGAATGGAGGATTTAAACTTTTTTGGCAGAAAAAAATATGCTTTCCCTCTTTACTTCCGTTCATAAATTTCACATTCCCTTTAAAAGTTCATGGTCCCACCTCCCATGTTGAAAATGTTCATGTTCCCCCTCTTGCTTACAATTTTTTTTATATTTCCCCTTCAACTCCTCCATTCCACAGCATAAATAATGACCCCTCTGTAATTGCTGCTATCATTTTTTGAGGGATATTTGCAAAAGTTGGTAGGGATGATAAATGGTTGGGAGGTGGCATGGGATATTCAGGAATTTGAGGTCAGAGGTCATCTGTGGGTCATTTGAGGTCATTGTTTAGAAATATGTAAATACTTTCATAGAAATGGCTGGGTATTCACAATTCACTAAAGTTGCTCATGATTCTTGTGGAGTGGTTTTTGTGCGGTGGGCATTTGAGAATAGGTCAAAGGTCATGATCAGAAGGAGGTTGATAAATCGGTTGATTGGGAAGCAATCGGTATCCAAAAAATCTTGTCTTTAGCTAATTACTTACCCTGATTGGAAGTTGATTTGGATTTTGCAATCAAAATCTGTGATGTGCTGGTTGCGCATGGACACAGCAATAAGTATGCAATCATTGAGGGAACAAGTGTGCACAATGATCATAATTCACAGGCTCCTAAGAAGGATAAAAATCCACACCTGTATACAAATTTCAGCTTTCACAGCTGTTTGAAAGTCTCATTTATTATGACAAAACTGGAATAAAACAAAAAAATATTAATAATGGCCACATAGTTTTGACAACTGTTTTGGAGTTCTTATCCCACTAACTGCATCCTGTATAAATTTTTTATAAAATTTCATTGTGGGCAGGTATGATTTTTCTTAAAAAACATCTGGCTGGAAAATGGGCATATTAGAGGGTGCTATAGCATACAAATCACTACCTTTGTAGGCCTATATGGCAAGATTTCTGCAGTGGATTTTCACAATTTTACAGGGGTAATAGCTCTTGCATGTCCCTACTTAATCAGTTGTCCAACTTGTGTTGCCACTGCTCAAAATTGTTTTAAAAGTTTAAAAAAAAACAATTTGCATGGGCCAAACAGCTATGCTTTCTATACATTTTTCATGGTACAGAAACAATTTTCCTATGTGAAAACATGAACAATTTTTAAAATTTTTTGCCAATATGCTTTGTTCTACAGGCTGTCTTCCTGTCCTTGCTTAAAGATCATAAACCAACCACACCTACACCAACCTTTTGATCATGGAGCTGATGGAGAGCCCGACAAATTGAACTGAGCCTGGAAACCGATCTACTGAAATAACTGTTCTTTTAAAGAACAGTCTTATAGTTTTCTAGCACTCTTAACACTTATAAGTGTCTGTTTATAGCATACAATGTCTTGTGACCAATGTTAAATTAGTACTGGTATTTGTATTGTTGTGGGATGGTGTGTATCTGTATAGCATTCCCTATCATACACATTCGTATCCCTTTACCAGGGTAACTGGGCTAGATGTAGCCCAGATTCACTTCAGCAGTTTCATTGTTTTAGTACAGTGAAGCTGAACCATTGCTGTGTTTAACATTAATTTATCATTTTGGAGAAAAATTATAACAAGCATCATCAAAACCTCTTTAGCATTGTGCATTGTATTCAAAATGGAAATATATACCAAAGATATTTAAAACTAAATAGACAATGAGAAGTACCATACATGCTGAGAGCCAACGTAACCATGTAGCTGTGCTGCAACGGTGCAGACAGTAGCCGGATGTACATTATCTGTCTCTAGGCAAGAGCTGGCCTGGAGTGTATGTCTAATAAATGGGTAGTCCATGTGTACTTAGAAATAGCTATAGTATTTATCCAAATCCCTTTTACAAGATGTATTTGTGCAAATTCCACCAGGGGTGCACCTCAGCAGTTGATCACATGACCGCATTTATGCACATCAGTCGTCTTGTGAGTGCAAAAAGTTTGTAAGTGCAGTAGCTGCCATGTGATACATCTGTGTGCTGTCATGTATTAGGATAACTCAATTTATCTTTTCTCAAGTCAGTGGCTCTTGAAATGAACCATTTCAAGAGCCACTGACCAAAGACTTGGCATAATAGGATGTTTGATGGAAATTTCTGACAAATGGTAGCTATTGGACTTACGACTTTGTTGCACTCTCACGACGATGCACCTCAGTACACTTATCTTTAGAAGGGATGATGAAAAGGAACATAATGATCACATGTTATCTTAAAATGGTATCCCTAGCTACCTTGATGTCAAACTTTGCTGAATTAGGTAGGATATATTTGTCTTGAGGCCCTTTTCACATTATATGTCTATATTTGAGTGACAAATGTCAAGAAATTTCAAATGAATTAATAAACCCAAATTGAGTTTGTTTTCCCAAGTGCAGCCAATAATATGTTTGTTGATACAAGGTAACTGAAAGAACTTTAAGCACTTCACTGTAAAAATTAAGAATTTTTGCCAACAGTCTTTCTATGGGAGAAAATAATGGTCGAACAGAAGTTGACATACATGTTCGACCGCTACCATTTCAAGGCTAGTTCTAAAAATAATTTTCAGAAAATTCCTTTACTAAGTACTTAGTGTCACTTTGACGACGGCAAAAAAGACCAAATTTTGACCACAATATCAGTCAAAAAAATAAAAACGGCGTACACTATTGAAGATGAAACTTTCATTTTTTTCTCTGCTATGGTATATCTACCAAATAGACAAATTTGAAACATGACAGACACGCAGACTCTAAATATAAATATTGGTATGAAATGGTATATTTGTTTGAAATATTGAAATTTTGGTTGTTGGAACCAATATAGTCTAGCTACTAATAGCACAATTGCCAAATTAAGTGAAAAATTAGTAAAACTAACCAGTTGAATCCTATAATGTACAGCCCGTCTAAAAAAAAAAATGGTACAATCAAAAACCAATTTTTTTTCAATATTAATATCTCAACAATAAGTAAGTCGTTTTGTACATCGAATTAAAGAAAAAAGACCAGGCTTTCCAGCATTTTTTGTTTCATCTCATTTGCTTGTTTTAATCGAGAGATAACTCCAGTTTACTGCGGAACACAAAAATCGAGTTTGTGCCACTTTCTGGTTGAGTGCAAACGGTGCAGAATTAGTTAAACATAAGTTATTCACATTTGAACAGATATGAAATTCTTTAAAAAGGGATTAACTTCATAAAGAAACTCTAAAAGATACGAAAACAGTTGTGTAATAGTGGAAGTTATGATCAATAAGTTCTGGCTTTAAGATAAAGTGAATAACATTCAACATACTATAATTGTTATTAGAAGAGAACCATGAGCATACATCAACCTGGAGGAGAGAGTTTTTTATGGTCTTGAAGTATCATGAAATAGAAATTCCTACCAACACCTTCATACTTTGCTTCCAATTTCAATTTTTTATTGACTTCAACAGTTAGTAAATGCACAAAGATAGTGCAATATTTTTAAACAATTTCTTTGGATTTGGAGTGTTTATTTTGGTTGCTATTACATTCCTTCTGGCATGATTTTAACAGATACCAATTTGTAATAAATTCAAAGCTCCATTTCATTGATGTGCAATAAATATTTGTATTGTTTATGATTTATAAAAAGAAGAAGATATTTATCATTGAACTGATTATGTTGACTATTAAACTTGGGTTTGAAAAAAAATAGCCTTCCTTTGTTTACTTGAATCTGTGTTTTGTTTCTTCCTACTTTTGTGAGCTTCAAGACAGCATGGTATAACCGCACGAAACAACTCTGCCCAGCTAAAAAGTGGCACAAAATTGATTTTTGTGTGTCGCAGTAAACTGGAGTTAACTCTGGATTGAAACGCAAATGAGGATGAACAAAACACCATTGAAAGCATGGTCTTTAATTCTTTAATATGATGCCAAGTAAAACAATGACTTATTTTGAAATTCATATTTAACCAATTTTTTTTCTGATTGTACCATTTTTTGTAGACAGGGCGTATAATGTGTTTTATATATGTAATTAACATGATTGTTGTGTGTGTGATCATGTGACTTGTTCCTTGAATGTTCAAACGGGTTAGTATTTTTAAATACCATCAAAAGTACTGCTGGGGTTGAAATGAAAGAGAGGAATATTATTGGTCCATAATTAAATGATAATTAAATCACATCTCTCTAAAAGATATTTTTTGACCAGCTGGTAATACATACAAAACTTGATGGGGTACTGGTTGTATTAGAAACTTGATAAGTAGAGAATAACTGATATGATCGGTATTCTTGAAATCGGGCCGATTATGACCTTATCGGTATCGGCAAAATCTCATTTTACCAATTTTCTATACCAATTAACTTAATATCAAAGAGGTCCAAACTTGAGAAAATTTGTTCCAAACTGATGGCCAAACGGTGAAAATAAATCGAAACTGAAACAATCAATTTATTAATTTAATGTAAAACAAGAGTGTGGTATGTTGTTCCCAACTTACTATTTCGCCATTTTTAGTGGTTACCTAAATCCATCTGCTGCTTTCTGGCAGCTTTGGTGATGAAAACGGCGAGATAACGCAAACAAAGTACACAGAAAAAAATTGGAATCGGATGAACCGATTTTGAATTTTAAAAAATCTGTAATCGGTATAACAGGATATTAGGGTGATCGGTTAGACCATATGATACGTATTCGGCCTTCATCCAAAACATGGAGTTCTAATTTTGATTGACCATATGTAATGACTACTGGGCCCTGTTGAAAGTATCCAGATAATCATGTTATGTGGCTAAAATGGTTAGCCAATCAGTGAAAATGTAATCATTTTTTGGAGCAACTATCAATATCAGTGACATGCTGTTAGGTTGACCACAGTTGTGATGAATCTTAACTCACATGGCTCAAATTGTGAAAAATGACTGGACTTAACACCCAAAGTTCATAAGTGAAGCTTGTGTTAGTCATTTATTGCGAGGTAAGCTAAAACATGTTTTAAGCTAATCTAACCGTGAAAGGTGCAAGAGAGGAGTTTCACATATGAGGCTGTCCTAAAATCGAAAGTTGTAACTGTGCACTGATGCAAAGCTTCATCAAAAATATAATAAAGAATAAATAAATAGAATAATTCATTGGTACAAAAATTGTGAAAATTATAATTTTCATATGGGAGCAAATATGAAATTCACGCCTATGTTTTATATTGAATATTAAGAATATTAAAACACCTTTTTCACTTTTAAGAAATTCTGTAACCAAATACAAGGTAGGAGTCTATTGAGTGTCTAAGTCTATATGAAGTCACTACTGTGATCAAATATATGGATGTCTCAATCTCTTGGTGCACTTTTAGAAGCTAAAAATGTTTGCGTGATTCAAATGTTCAACTCAATGGTCTATTGAGTGAGGCTTGGGTGTTGCTGCAAAGGCAATATCAACGCCTTCGATGGTGCATGTTCTTGACATGTTTGTTAATTGAACTTGCGAGCAAATTTCAAGTTTATCCCATTGGAGTTCCATTTTGGATGTAAAGAATTCTAATTCTGATTTGATATACAACTCAATTGAATGAACATTCAGTTTAGACATTCATATCTCAAAATTAGATTGCAATTTACGTTGACTGGGCCAAGGAATTAGACTGGTGTCCATTTAGTAAGAGTAAGCCATTTGTACATGTGCTTGGTTATATGTAAAAAGCTAAAATAAATTAAGGCCTGAATATGCAATCTGGTTGTCTTGCTATTGAGTGTCCTTAATATAATTGTGTTTTTTAAAGTATGGTAACACACAGTTATGATTGAAAGTGCTATTCAGAGTGGGTAAAACCCAGGAAAGAATTGTGTGGGGGGACACCAGAGGCATCAGTTGGTACTAAATTCATTGGGCCGGAATATGAGGAATGAAATTTCCTTAATGCTTTGTGTTAGTGAAATTGTGTCGCACTAAGTTTTAAGATTTCATGTTGGGCAAAAAGAGTTTTGCTTGGCAAACGCCCTTCATTGAAAATGGCCTGGGAAGCCCTGTTTGTGATTTACACACGTTTACACACCAGAAATCATGTATGTGGTACAAGCGGCGGCGGTAGGCCTTAGTACAAACATGGACATTGGAGTTTGTGTTCCCATCCCACAAAACGTAGGGGGGACAGTCCCCCAAGATTGATGCCCATGATGGACATTATTCAGTCAGCAGTTTCTGCCTGGATGCTTGTCTGGTCTGTTCTTGGATGTTAAAGGAAAATATGTCTGATTCTGATTATTGGGAAAAAATTTGGTATGGATGGAAAAGCTTAAGTACGTAGATTCATATAAATCAAAATAAGTTGAAAATGTCCACATGTGTTGAGTATTTTGCCCTTTGAATTTTCCGCCCAATAGCTACCGAAAACGATTGCCGACAAATCAACATCGCAGGCAATTGGGACGTGCAAAGTGATGACCATCAAAGATTGTACGTCGTTGTGACCCAATTTTCAAATCCGCAGTGTTGCCACTATATGTAAAAACACAACGAAAGGAAACAAAAATAGTGTCATTCTGGAAAGATTTTCTTAGAAATTTTATTATTACTTTTTATGTTTTTTGGTTTTTTTTAATACAATAACAATTCGAGTCAACACGATCTTTTGGTCATCACTTTGACGTCACGGGGAGAGCAATTGGGCGTTTTGAGTCAATGAAGCCGTGGCGAAAAAATCCGCCCGTTTTCTTCGTAGTCAAAAAAAGCAAAAATTAAAATGCCTCTATTTTGTTAATTTTACATAAAATTGTATTATTTGTTCAGGATTTGTGATGTTGTACATATATTTATGAATGTTTAAGTCAAACTGAGCTTGTATAAAAATCTTGACATATTTCCTTTAAATTATGTGGATGTTTTGTGACCTTGAAAAGTTGGAAGTTCACTTGCCAACCAAATTTGATCATTGATGCAATATGAGAAATGTGTATAAGTAGATGGGATCAAAATCACATGTCAAGTTATCTAGGTGGTTGTGATATAGGCCAAATTGTTAAAAAAGTTGAGTCAAGTTTGATCTACATGTCAGGCCCGGGGAAGCCCACTTGTATCAAAGGTGGAAATTATGCGTGAACAAGAAAACGGAATTGCAAATTCTGCAGAGTAATCCTCGCTGGTCCAGTGGTTAGATAGCTAAACTTATGATACAGTGGTCGGGGTTGAATTGCCCACACTCCTGCATCCTGTTTCTTTAAAAATTATCAAAACAAGACTAGCTGTAGCTGAGAAAGCTGTCGGTTATTGAAAAAATGTATATGTGATGGGGCCACATCAAAAGGGGGCACTTTGCAGGTGATGCTGATTTTTGAATTTTGTGTGACTTTGTAATTCATTTTTAAGGTTTAAAATGACACGTTAAATATCAAAATTGGTGAAGGAATTGCACTTTAACAAGTGCGAAAACGATCCTAAATCTGTTATGATTGCAGTTTCAACATCCGTTTGAGGAGGGGAGTGTTGGTATGTGTGAAACCATAAGTTATGTATTGCATGCTCGGTGATGCGGATTTTTTTTTTTTGATCAGAAAAAATGCGATCAAACCCATCCCAAAAAAATACAGAATAGATCTACGGCAGAAAGGTTTGCCAATTGGACTAGATAAGTTATTGTTTCAAAATTTGCCCAATGTTCGAGAAAATGCAACCGTCAAGAAAAGAGGCATCTCATGTCTTCTTAATTGAAAACACGTGGCATGCAAAAATGGGCTAGGGCAAGTTTGGACAGATGACGATCGTCGTATAAAAAACTTTGTCCACATAAAAGCAATTTTGAGGTATCTGATAACGGCGGAAAAAAGATTGAATTACCTTCTTATTCACATATAGTCAAGATGAAATTAACCTTCTAGTTATCTCAAATGACAGTCAGATATTGTTTAAACCCTTTACAATACTTACGAAAATTATGCAGCCGGTTTCCTGATCCACGTTTGTTTCGCAGTACATGCCAATTCGGACTCAGTCACTTCGGTCTCTCGATGGTCAATTCGGTCCCATGCCAAGTCGTCCAAATGGAAAAAACAGACATTGGTGCTCAGTAAAATGTCGCCCATTCGGCCTCATATCCGTCAATTCGGTCCCCATGCAATTCGGACCAAATGAAACACCACCATTTCTATGCAATTTTGTTTAATCTGATTATTTGTCATTTTGTGATATTGGTTGCCTTTCTACTTTTTTCTACATCTGTGTACACTGAATATCGTAGTCGTTTTCCCCCATTGTTTTTTGTTTTATCAACATCAACTTATAATTAGGCCCCCTATTGCGGAGTCTTCCCAATCGAGGAACAATTTTTCTCTTGAGAGTGGTCAAAGAAATGGCTGTATGACTTGTACCCGGGCTTTATCGATTTATTATCATAATCCGTGATGTTTCAGTCGTATTACATACGGGTACAATACCAATTTGCTAGCTAATGCGAGCTCGTTGAAGCCTAGCGCCTTTCACAGTAGACTAGAGGAAGCACTATAGGGAACTAAGCAAACGTGTGAAATGAAAGTCACAGTACTAAATTTGGGTGTGATGATTTGTAATGTTTGTAAATGTATCCTAATATTGTAGTATGTAGTACACAATAAAATACGCGGACATCATTACCACCCAAAGATGTTACAGTGATTTGTATCAATATAAATATTTGTTGTCATGTTTTTGATTTTCCTCTATTGTTGGAATTGAACGCTTCGCGTGTGCCACTGCCTTGTTAAAGTGTAACACAAAACGCCAATAAATACTATTCAAAAGTGTATATTTTACATTATTGTTCACAAAAATGCATCATGACAAATATAATTTGTTTTTGCAATCGACACAAAATTATACTGTTTTATTACGTCTCGTTCCTTTCCAAATAAGGCACACAGAGTGCCAATAAGGTAGATGAATTAATGCGAAATTGATTATTAAAAATGGACAAATGTTTTTTATTTATAGATTTCCCATGCTTTTAAAATATTTATTTAGCAGAATAGGTAATTATAATTTTGCCCAAATACGACTCTGGTAAAAATTAGACTAAAACAAAGCCTAAAATTACTCCAAATTGATGGAGTAAGTTTTTTCATGGTGGGTTCTACATATCATGATACTCAATGATTTGTTTTTACATGATATCACATTAAATATCTTAAGATGATCATGATTCGGAATAAATGTTAGGCCAAGGTTTTTATGGGTTACACGCACGTTATTGTTAACACGCGTTTTTCCTAATGGGACCGAATTACCATGGGTCGAATTGCCGTGAGACCGAACTGACTGGGGCCGAATTGATATTGAGTCGAATTCGTATGGGGGGACCGAAACTGGGTTTGGGACCGAATCGACAAGCGTTCGTTACTGCTTCCAGTTGGGGTCGGGCCAGCCTTGACAAGTGTGGCAAAAAATGCACCAATTTGGCGGCCAACTGACACAATTTATGATGACAGATCGACTATAATTGAAAAACCCTGTATACGCTGTTCTAAAATTCAAAGGGGGGTGCTCGGTACTTGACGGTTTGTAATTTGTTACGAGCGTACTCAAGGTCAGAAAAGTAATCTCCCGTGGTTCATAAAAAACAAAATTCACAAGACTATGTGTAAGAAGATTGACGTGACCAGATGTAAATTCAAAACACTGATTTTAATAATACATAAATGATTCTGATCAACTCATACAATTAACAATGCACAAAAAATATTATGTTCTTACCTATTTACCAATACACCATGCATATAAATCATTTAAACATGAAAGTTCAAAGTTCACTTTTGGGTGCGCACCAGTCTCTGTAGAATCAGATCCACAAAATCTTGGGACCACAATTCTTTCTGGTCAGTTCAGCTATTTGCGAAAAATGCAAAAGTCTTTTGGTCTAGACCGGACGATTAAATTATAAACTCGTTTTAGACTTGAAGAATACTGGAAGTATTAAACTGCAAACTCGGTATATAATGTATACGGTACTCAGGGCGTTCTTAAAGGTGAACGTCACTGTTAAAGAAGCAATGCCCTGCTGGAATTTTAATGTAACCTTGTTTTCAAAAGGTACCAAATTTGAAGCCCGCTTTGACAATTCTAGCAACTTCTAGAATTGTATAGAATAACATAACACGATATAATTCAAATGTTAGGAAAGGTTCTCCAACCTTCGTTTGAGAGGTCTACATCGATGAAATCTCTTCTTGACAACTGGCAAAGAGAAAATAACGCCGAATTTGTCCTTAGCAAATTCCCCATGATGCACACAAACAAGCGAAGACAATTGAATTTTCACCTCTTTCAGTTCGCTGAAACATGTTTAAAGGAAGTCCACGTCCTGTGCTTGAAGTGTTTTGACATAGCAATTACACAAGTCTATTGTCTCAACAGGTGTGCAATATTGCTTCCTATTAGGTTAACAAAGAACCTCTGTCCACTTCTTAGAAGGCGATGATATGATCACTGTGATCATATTGTCTATAAATTGCGAACGTCTTTTGACATGTTCTCAGGATGTTCACAACTAGTCCAGTTTAGAACTAGGCAATTCAGTAAGTCATGTATTGCACAAACACTTTGCAAGTTTCATATTTCCAGTTCTCGCTCACTCATAATTTATCTGATTAAATTTAAACAGGAATTTTAATACAATACAGAAAATAATATTTGGGGATCTGTCCACACCTGCCCCCCTTAAAGAAACAAAGTTTGAGTACAATTGAAACTTTCTTTAGTCTTTACTTTTGGCTACTACATTATGTAGCATGTGAGAGTTCGCATTTAGCTCTCTTGAAAGGGAATCGGCAATTACAGTGTCTTGCCTTTAATAGATTTGATGTCCAAGTTGTTACCCTTGCATGAGTTTAAACTCCATCTTATCAGTCTATGATTCTGTTTCTCATTTTGTGGAGAAAAAGTGAGTGGATTGTGGTCCAGTATGTACACAAGTATTGGGTGTTTAGGTGAACTCAAGTACACCTCAAAGTGTTTTAAGGCTTAGCAGCCAAGGCTTAAACACTCCTTTTCAGTGGTTAAGTAATTTCGATGATGCTTATTGAACTTCTTGGAAAAGTTACCAAATTGGGAGGTCAACCTTGTCTTTCACCTCTTGTGCAAGCACTGCACCACATCCCACATCACTAGCATTTACCATCAATTTGACCTCTGAGTCTGAAAATCAGGTCGGTCAGAAATGGCGAGCTCATGGTATGGCCTTAATTTTGTCAAATGCTTCTTGGCAGGCATCAGACCAAACAAAATTGGTATTCTTATGAGAAGTTATTGAGTCATTTTGGATGCGCAATAAACAGAAAGTTAGGACAGTATTTCCTATAATATCTGCCATACCAGCAAATAAATGTTTTCTTTCCTGTTGGTAGGTGATGGAAACCTATCTATTGCTCTACTTTGGCTTGGATTGGCTTGACCTGCCCTTGACCCACAATGTGGCCTAGATAATGTAACTGTGGCACAGCAGAAATCACTCTTTGCTACTTGAACAGATTGCTTTTGACAGTTGTTCAAACAATTGTGCCGTTGTTTCATTGTGGTCTTCCAATGTCTCAGAGTACAATACCAAATCATCTATATATCCTTCACAACCATCTACCTCAGTAATTACCTTGTTTACCAATCTTTGGAACGTTAGCGGGAGCATTTTTTCAAGCCAAAGGGTATCACCTTGTACTGGTACAATCCACCTGGTGTTACAACGCTGTGGAATTTCTTTTGCTCTTTCTGTCAGTGGAACTTGCCAGTATCCCTTTAATAAATCCAACTTGCTAACAAATTGGCATGTCCAATTTTATCAATACAATCATCAATTCTTGTATCGGGAAGAGTCTGTCTTGGATGTTAGATTTGTAGCCTTGGAAATCTTGGCACACTCGATATGACCCATCAGTTTCGGTACCATTACACAAGGTGACGACCAATCGCTATGAGAATGTTCGATTATATCATCTGTAACATCTTAGTCTACCTCTTTCTTTCAAATGTGGCCTTTTTTCTGGGTTCAACCATACGGGTGTGTTTGACAGGAGTTGCATCATCCACATCAATGTCATGATGCACCACATTTGTTTTTTGGTAGGAACATCTGAAAACAATATGACCAAAACTTGTCATCAATTTGTAAGTTCATCCGTTTTGACTTGTCCGGTGACCTATTTGTTCCACATGGTGAGCACATCTGAGTTTGTAAGTTTGGTTGACAACCAGTAGGCATGTCATCACTTGCTTTGTGGTTTTAACTATCAGGTACAGGTACGTCCTCTTGTGTACATTATCCCCATGGTCTGAAATTGTATGGACAAACTGACTTGAAGTGCTGGTTTTATCCCTATCAACATACTTTTTCCGCATATTAATGGTGACACAATGTCTTTGTTGTCGCCTACCTGGCGTTTTGACAAATAGTTACATCACTGACCTTGGATTCAACCTATACGGACCAACTGATCTAGCTTGCTATGGATGTCCAAGAATTGGAAATAATACCAAAACTTTATCCCCCTTTTCAAAACACTTCTCTCCCTGCCTTGTTATCATACCATGCTTCATTTTGACTTGGCTGTCTTTCAAATGTGCTTCTTGCAATTTCACATGACCTTGTCAGCATGACTTGAATCGAAGATACATGTCGAAGAGATTCAATCAATGTCAGTTTGTAACCATTTCTCTTTGCGAAGTTGTAAAAGGTCCTCTGACTGATTGTCCCAAAACTAATTAAAACGGGCTGAATACTAGTGATTCTTGCACTGCAGTCATTAGCAGCAAACAATAGGAGATGTACTCCCTCATCCCATTCCTTTGGATATTCTGAACAAAAGGTTTTATCTATTCTGAGCGGTTGGTGAAACATTTCCAGGCCCCTGGGATTCGGCATGATATGCAGAAGAGTTGTACTGCGAATCCCTAATCATGCATAAGTTGCTGAAATAGTCCGGACACGAAATTAGAACCTTGATCTGATGGGATGATTGGGTAGCCAACTCGTGTAAAGAATTTAGTTAGTGCTTTCACAATAGTGTGTTGCTTTGATTTCTCAGTGGAATCGCTTCTGGAAAACGGGTTGGGGTTGATGCGCAACATTATAGTCAAACAAATACTGGTTTCATGACTTTGTTTTGGCAAAGGGCCTACACAATCCAATAATAATTCTACTGAATGGCTCCTCAAATGCTGGGAATTGGTTTCAGTGGAGCTGGTGGGTTTTTGATTTGGCTTCCATACCTGGCATGTATGACATGATTTGCAATATTCAGTTAAAGGTCCTTTCCTGAGTGGGGGCACCAAAAATGATTTTTTTTTTTAAAATCGTCATGAGTCTGACTAATCCCCAAGTGTCCAGCCATTGGGTTCTCATGTGCAAGACTGATTACCTCTTTCGATAAATTTGAGGTAACAATATTTGATGCTACAACTCTCCTAGTCATCCTAGCCGAAACAATCTGGAGGTCTATATGTTCTCATCAAATGCCCAGTTTCTTCGAAAAAAGCAAAGAGGAACTTTTTGTGAGATTCCTGTTTGGGCACTGAACCTTTCAATAAATCAGTGGTTGTTGGATATTTTCTTTGTTCCTCGATAAACGTGTTTTTTTGTGATCGGATCAGAATTAATCTCTAACTTCACCTAATACTGAACTGTCATTAAGACGTGAGAAAAATGTATCATCCAAATCTAGAAAGATTTCATTCTTTTCTTTGAGTTTATTTGGTGGTTTGTTTGACTGTAGTTTGATACATCTTCTATCTCTTGTGAGATTTGGTTTTATTCATAGCCCTTGTAACGGCACAGGCAGGGAAAAGATTATTTTCCTCTTCATTTATCTTTTACACAAGGCTTTGTGGACACAAGTGGAATATGGTATTACTTTAACTTCCAGCTAAATCATTTCCCAGGAGCATGGGACACACATCGGCGATTGGCAATTTAGGTCTAACCCCACAGTGATTCTTCCAGAAACTAGGTCTAATTTCAAGTTAATTTGGTGGTGGCACTTTGAAAACTCCATCCCAACCCTTTAATCAGACATCAGTCTGTGTGATATTTTTTTCTGAAAAGGGTAGTGCATCTTTCCAGAATTAAAGTTTGATCACAACCTGTACGTGTCACGATGATAGAATGGGTGTGGGTTGTTAGTTTATCATGGATGGAGTGAGAGTGTCCTGGTCAGACAAAAGGTTTTAATTCTTCACTCACTTCTCCCACTTGTTTTGACCTGTTTGTTTCGGCCCTTACTTTGTTATGTCTTCTGGTACTATGCATTGCATTGTTTCCCCTCATGAACGGTTCCAACACTGTGAAACAAGTGCCTTCTTTTTGCAATAAGACAAGTTGGCAAAGAAATGGTCAGACTTTACTTAGGGCGCCTCCCTGAACTGATTCAGATGTTTCACTAGTTTTTAACTAGAATCCTGATTTGGTTTTTCACACTGGCACGTAAGGTGGAGGAGGCTTATGATGCCACGGTTTTTTCTGTGGAAAATGGAAATTTGGACGTGGCCGAGGTATAGATTAATTATGCGTGGTGAAGGCTAAGTCTCTGCGATGTTTGCTGGCTTTCTCTACATTTCAATTTACTAGTCTCATCAAGGTGAGTCTTGATATCAGCTGTACACATTGCTTAAATCCTTCTATCAATATCAACTGTCTCAAACTCTTAATCTTCTTTTCACCTCCTTAGCAGTTAAAATGATCGAGCAACTGTTCTTTAGTGCGTGGAAATTCTAAATGTGTTCTGGTTTAGTGTCTTTTACGTACCCTGAACACTTCTTGTCTATAAGCCTCAGGTAATAGCTCATAGCTTTCAGTATGCCTGTTTAACTGATTCATAATCAGCAATTAATTGCATAATAGCATGGCAGAGTAGTATACGCTCACTGGCTTTGCTACGAGAACACTTGAAAGAGTAACAAAGTCCAACTTGGTTTTTGTCGCATTTAATTTGGTGGCAAGTTTTCTCGAAGTGCATGAAATATTTTATCAACGTCACTTCCTGAAACTTAGGAACAAGCCTAATGTATGTGACGGTTACACAAACTAGACACTAGAAGTTCACTCTTTTCTTTTTGTTGCAACTCTAATTTCTTAGTTTCAATTTCTTTCTGCATTTCAATTTCTTTCTGTCGCGCCTCAGCCTTTGTATTTTTGAGTTTCAATTTCTATTGTACCTTTCTTGAGATTGAATCTTTCCTTTTCTATTCTACTCTTTTCCTTAATTTCTTGTGATTTAATTTCTCTAACTCTAATTCTTTATCTGCCTGAATTTTCATTTGTTCTACTTTCAATGCAAACACTCAAATAATATAATAAATAGTTCTTAACTAAAGGCGCAAATCTGCAAAAGAACTCAGAGCGCAATAACAGTCAACACAAACATCAAACAAACAGCTAGAGCTATGGAAAACTTGACGAAAAAGGTGAGTTTTAAGCTGACTTTGGAAGTCTTTGAATTTGGGGGATACTACTGCATGCTTTTGTAAGTGATTCCAAACAGCTGACGCAGCGAAATGCATAGAGCGTCACAGCTGATTTAAGTTGACCCGTGAAGTTTCAATAACTTCAGATATGAGGCGGAGTGAACGTGATGGGTTGGTAAGTGGAAAGCACGGATGACAAATATAACGGCAACGTACCTTCGAAATGCTTGAGGCAAAAAACGGCCCATTTTGAATTTTAATGCGAAATTCCACGGGTAAGCCCATGAAGCTCACATAGTCAGGGGACTGTGGAATCCCGTGGGATTCAATTATTTAAAGCATCACACCTTATTTGATACCTTAAGTAGGTCCCCAGAGAACAGAAAAGTTTTGATGGAGAAATCCCAGGGGTGGCAGATGGTGGCCATCTTGGTTTTCAAATGGCTGCCATTTTTGGTATATTTTCAAATATAACTCGGGTTGGAAAGTGCTAGAAGCTCGCTCAGTTATTGTGCAAAACTTCTGTTGAACACCGATAACTCTCTTGGAAAGGTTTTAAATTTTTAAAGCTAGATTAGAAGAGGAAACATAGACTGGCAGCCATTTTGTTTTTCAAAATGGCCGCCAATTACAAGGGTTTATTGTACAGTTTTCAGCAGTTATTTTAGGTGGTGAGTTTTCATACAAATTAATTTGGTGAACAGTCCATTTAATTAGTCAAGATGTATATAAAGATGTTTCCGATTTTTTTTTTTCGGTAAGAGTTAAAAATCGTGATCTCTTTTAATCCATTTTGTATAATTGTATTTCAAAATGGCAGCCATTTATGACTTTGTACCCCTCTCTTACGAAGAGATTTTTTCCACCCCATCTTTATGATTTTGACACCAGGGGTAGTATGAGTCGTCTTCTTCCATTGATACCAAAATAAGTATGAACAAACCTATTATGGCATCTCCACAATGATGTATAAACTATTTGCACGTCGCAAAAATGTTTATTCCACAAAAAATAGGCGAGCGAAAATTCAATTTTGCACTATAACGGCGGTTTAGGAATATTGGCGTTTTCATGCATTTTCAGCTTAAAAGGTGATGGCAGTTGACTAGTTTACAATGAACATAAACTTGTAGAGCTATACACTCGAATATTGTACCATTATAAAGTGTACCATAAATGAATCCTTTGGGTTGTCAGTCCCACACCCACACACAGACACACACACACAAAACTCAATTGAATTTGACGGCATACCCTAACCCCAGGTAGTAGTAGTATTAAGGTGCTCTATTACAAAAATGGCTAAAATTACCAAAAAGAATGAGTTTTTTAAATAAAACAATCACTGGAAGCATTTTGTGAAAGCTATTGGTTTTACGCATCGGAAGCGAAAGTTGTACGGAGGTGTGCCCTTTGCCACCCATTGGTAAGACCGAGGCTAAACAAGACAACAAAAATACTGTCACAAATGACATAGAACAACCCATAATCCACGCCAGTAGACTGTAGAGCAGGCTATTTTGTATTATAGTAACATTTAAAGTCACTATCAGTAATTTGATAATCAGATAAACAAAAAAAAAAAAAAAACATCATCAAAAAATCAGATTTTGCCTGTTATGGAACTGTAGTGGATTCTAAACATATCCCTGTAGTGATACGCCCTGGCAGAAAATAGGTAAATTTAGGTACTGTACCTAAAATGACCCTAATCTAATTATTACTAACATTACCTTTTTTGGAACCGAAAACAGGTCATTTTATGTACAGTACCTAAAATTATTAAGTGTACCTATTAAGAAAAATTATACTATTTTACTTATTATAGGTACACTGTACCTAAGTGGACCTGTTTTGGGTTCCCAAACAGGTATTTTAGTACAGTACCTATTTGACTATAGATATTGCACCCATTAAACCTAAATGACCTTTTTTTCGGGTTCCAAAACAGTCATTTTAGGTACAGTACCCATTTTGAGCATAATAGGTACACGTGTACCTAAAGTGACCTGTGTTCGTGTTCCAAACATGTCATTTTAAGGTACAGTACCTATTGTAGCATATTATAGTTACACTGTCCTAAAATCACCTGTTTCGGTTCCAACAGTCCAGTTTAGTACATACCTAATTTAGCAAATATTCGTACACGTGTACCTAAATTGACCTGTTTTTTCAGTTTCCAAACCCGGTCTTTTAGTAGCAGTACCTACTTTTAGCAAGTATAGGACATGTGGTACCTAAAGTGACCTGTTTTCCGGTTCCAAACAGGTCAGTTAGGTACATTACCTAATTTGAGGCAAAATAGGTACAACGTGTACCTAAAGTGACCTGTTTTCAGGTTTCCAAAACAGGTCCTTTTAGGTACAATACCTATTTTTAGCATATTATAGGTCACTGTAACCTAAAATGACCTGTTTTCCGGGTTCCAAAACAGGTCAATTTTAGGTACAGTACCTATTTTGAGCATAATAGTACAACCATGTAACTAAAGTGACCTGTTTTCCGGTTCCCAAACAGGTCATTTAGTAGCAGTACCTATTTTGAGCATAAATGTACCAGGTACCTAAAGTGGAACTTTTTGTTTCCAAAACAGTCATTTTTAGGTACAGTACCTATTTTGAGCATAATAGGTACACATGTTCCTAAAGTGACCTGTTTCGGTTCCAAACAGGTCATTTTAGGTACACCGTACTCAATCACCACTTAAAACATTGGAAGTTTCTAAAAAAAAGGTGCTCCTTTTAAACTTAAAGAGGCATAGATAACCTTGTTTCCCCCCTCCCCCGACTTATCCTTAAAAAGTTTAGATTTTTATATCATCCGAACCACTGACCTAAGTAATATATATGTGTTTCCTTAAATATCAAAATGTGGTACTTTAAAGGGCCATAAGCATTGCCCCCCCCCCATCTTACTTAAAAAGTTAGCTTTGTATATGATCTGAAAGCTGGCCTTTTTATAGTGTACCGTGTGGCACCTTTAAAATTTTAATGTCAAAAGGGCCATACCTCTTCACCCGAGTCACCTCCCTCCCTTACTTACCTTAAATTGGTTTTCATATGATCTGCCCATACTGGTCTATTTATAGTATAGTCCCCCCCCCCCCCCCCCAAAAAAAAAAACCACACGCATCCTTTGTACCAGGTGCCATAAGTTTTAACTAGTATATGACTAGTTGTTTGTTTAAGAAGGGACTGTTAGCTAACACGCTGAAACTGTATGGAAAGAATTTATGTATTCTACCAACACCCTAAAAATCATCACGTTATGGAATACACAATTTATGTTAAGGATGCCATTTTAAGTGTGTCATAATATCGTTATCAAGTTGATATAATTATGTTAAGAATATAAGCCATAAATGTTCCTTGTAAGCAAATTGTATTGCATTCTATTCTTAAGTGCCATGTGGTTACCAGCTTCTCCTTGTAGTAAAAGGTCCTGCAGGTTTTCTTGATTCTGGGGTCATAGTATAAAACTCTTGACTCTATTGTTTATGAAATTTTCAAGGATATTAGCTCACAGTTCCTTGTGCTTACCTTATAAAAAGTAACCGTTGACATGCTTTAGTTAAACTTTATGGCACCTGCACATTGTTGCATGTTGTTTTTGGGACTGCTGTATGCGTAAAAGGCGTTAATAAAATTCAAACTTGGTACTTTAAAGGGGCATAGCCTTGTCCCCCCGACTTAAAAAAATTTCAGATTTGTTTATGTCTGTGAACAGACAGAAATTGCAACACAGTGTCGCATGGGGCACTGCGATGCAAATATTTGCTCATACCATCCAAACCCGCCATCAATCAACCTAATTTGTAATAATTTCATTTCAATCGGATATCCAATGAATCAGGAACAAAAATGGAAGGTTCTGGTCTCATTAATCACACTTTACATATAATGAGATTTACATGCTTATATACCTTGTACTTGGAGCATCAATTTTCCTTTCAAAATTCATTCATGAGCTAATGAATTATGCTTTCAGATTTTCCAGTGAATCCTGATATGTTTGTGCTACAGTACGCGTCAGACAAATATGTTTATTATATAAAAACCATGCCTCATAAGATGGTTGCGTTGTATATGAAAATACAAAATCTTTGAATTTCTTTGGAATTTGAAATTGACATTAAATTTGCAGTCGGATGCTGTCAAAATCTCCATTTTTAGGGATAAGTTGGAAAGGAAGACTTGGGTATATGTTTCTTTCTCATTCGCCATATAATTGGGCACCTTTCTGGCCGCACACCTTCATTTGTTTCGAGTCATCTTATAAACCAATTGATTTCGGCATGATATTTGTAGCACTGGGCTACCAATCACTTTCTTCAAATTCCATGAACCTAACACCATTTATCCCACAATTTGATTTGAAACTATATTGAGCCCCTGCAAGAAAAGGAGTTTCTTTTTGGTCAAGGTTCATAAATGTTCAAGTTCATGTAGGTATGAAAAATAGAAAGTTGAATGCATATTACTGTGTATACATACCCTCTTAAGTCAAGCCGTATGCATGCATAGTACCGGGGTTACCAAGTAAGTTGATACATATCCAACACTCATGATATGCATCGAACTTCCAAAGCTTCTGAATTTGGGTTCCCTAGCTTTGTCAACAAAAGACATATCACATACTATAATACATGTTTTTATAGTATAAATCTTTGCACTACATACCCTAATCTGTCAGTTGACTTTGTTTTGTGCTAGGTGATTCCTTCCATAATGAGAATTACATGGCAAACCATATGCCATATTTTGTCTTTCTTCCTTTGCTCAATCCATTGAAATTCTAAGCTGTCACCTGAATGCTTCAATCCCATTCAAATTTTAATAAACTGTCATCTGAACTGTGGGAAATACATGGCTGTTTAATGTTTTTCTAAGAGTAAATCCCACCTTTTAATATGAGCACCACAGTTAATTCCAATTTAGGTACAATTAGGTGCACTACTGTCAGACAATGGAATATGCAGAATGTCGGAAAATAGGTACAACTTTAGTTATACCAAGAAATGTAGAAGTATCCAAGCCAAATAGGTTATTCTAGGTAGCTCCTTTTAATATGTGAAAAATATTTCTCCTCCAATAGGTATGTTTTTAGGGGACCCTTCATTATGTGGTAAAAATATTTCTAAGTCCATAGGTAATTTTAGGTACCCTCCATTCTGTGAAAAATATTTCTAGTCTAAATGGTATCGTTTAGGTACGCACAGCATTTTAAATTTTGTTCTACGCTCAATTAGGTATACTTAGGTACATTTTAGTATCTAAGCCAAGTTAAAAATTTTTTCTAAGTTCAAAATATTACATATTAGGGCACATTTAGGTATACTTTAGCCAACTAAACTAAAATCGGTACATTTTCGGTACACTGAAATGTACCTAAATACCAAATAGGTACAATTTAGTTTCATTTTAAGGTTGCATATATTAGTACATATTAGTGTACCTATTTTTTGCCAGGGCGACCACACGCAGCCTAATAAATGACAAATCGGTTATTTTAGTCATACTTGTCCGAACGGACACTTTCTACTACAGCGTAATTGAATGGAGCTTCGTATCTTTGAAAACTGCCGTTTTCCTTCCTTTTCTGTTAATCTTCAATTGGAAAAAAATACTTAGGAGAATTCTAACAGACTTATCCTTCACTTTTAAACTATTCCCTGCAAATTTCAATATTTTCACTCTGTCGGATAAATCACTGATAGGTCTTTAAAGCTTCCTGTAAGGTATTCCATGAGTTTGTTGTATTAGAGCTGGACGTGGAGTACTCTATTTGGTATGAGATCCTTAACACTGCAATGTGTAGTTGTTTAATCTATATGATCCCACAAATATGATTTATGAAGAACAGCTCACTACTATAATTCATTTTGCACGAGTCCTTCTCATAACATACCTAGATAGGCCGAATGTGCCCCCAAAACAGCAAAGTGAGCATATTTTAAACTTCTTTTTAAAAGTCACTGTCACTTTGAACTCTGCGAAACTGAAACAAAATGTTTAACTGGTATGAGCCCCACAAATATGGCTTTATCAATCCACGGACCGTTTGTTTTACCCACAATCATGACAATGGCTGTCATCTCAGCTGCCAGGATGGGGACATTGGTTAGTCCCACATTTCTTGAAGTTCATCAGACTCGATGGAACATCCAGTAAGTTTTTTACAGCTCAGTCCATTAGACATTTGCAATAATCACTTCAACCAGATGATTTATTGCATCTAGACCGGAGGCAACGAAGTCATCACTGGCATGAATTTGTCATCCACTGAATCCCACCATCTGTAGTCATAATTGGGTCCGCTGCAACTCTGGATTTGATAATTTCATTGTACCTAAGTAATTACGCTGTGGTGATCGCATGGTAAGCTAGTAAAGTGCTGCTCTTGTATGAGGCATAACCATAGGATTGTGCCTGTTTCTTTGCCAAATATTATTGTTATTGGCGAGACCAAACAAAATCTTCACATCAAGAAATAGCAGGTCTCGTCAGCTTCTAAACAGATACCATTTGTCCATTTGCTAACATTTGTTATTCCGTACAATGTAAATGCAACTTTCACACAACAAATGCTTTGGATGGCAGGCTAATAGGAATGCTTCAATGATGTCCTTCCTGCCACTCGAGCTGTATAAGGGCATATACCTTGTCATCATCTGAGCCAAATTCTTCAAGTCCTTCAAATGTCAGCTTCCCCTTGCTAGCAATCTCCCAGTGACATCTTTCCATGATAGTGCATGGAAAGGGGAAGAATGCGGCCCTCTAGAGCATCCACTCATTGTAATAGGGGCAATGTGGTCGTCTTCTAGACTCCTGGCGATAAGCCATGTATCTATAATACAGGAGGTTTTGGTAGTGCAAATGGCTAGTAGAAAGGCGTCTTATGGTGAATAAATTCTACGATGTGGCAATCAATTATTGTGTAGCATTTAAGACTATGGAGAATCAGCTTTGTGTGCGCTTCTTGGATGCTGGTGAGACTCCCCTTATTCAATTTCTCGATGTGTGGATTTACACGGCAAAGAAACAGACACAAACATAGGGTCGTTCTTGGAAGGTGAAAGAACACGGGAGAAGCTTTGTAGTCAATGGGTGAAGGTCGTCATCCGACTGTAATCCGCACTCTTATACCATCCTATCATGACAAGTCCACTACCACTTCGCTGTTTTGGTACATGAGAGTTTACCAATCCGGAAGTTACCCCATCCCAATTAACTACTGTAGGATTTGGTGAATTCAAGCCAGTGATGACATCTTTTCCTCCTTCTTCTCGATGCAAGTAGTTTATTTGGTGAAGTTGATTGTGCCAAGCTTGATGTTGCATAATAATTTTTTACAAATGTGACAAGAAATGGAGTTTATTCTGTACAGAATTTGTGGATGCTCGATCGGAGTCTGATGAATGCACGAATGCAGAAATAGTGGACCTAAGCAATGCCCCATGTAAAAATGACCGTAAACCATTGTTTTAAAATAGTCAGTTGGACTACAATGGCAAATAACTGTACAAAAATGTCTTTTAACTGCGAGAGTCCAGCTGCCAGTTAAAAACAATGTTTTTTATGCTTGAACAGTTCATCATGAAGTTGACGATGATGACAGTGGATAAAAACTTAACACTGTGGTAAAAATAGAATTCACACAAAGTGGAATTTGGAACTCTTAAAACCATTAAACAACCAGGCGGCCGCAGTGGCACCTTTTAAAGAGTGTAATTAGATGCATTCGCTGTATTGTGTTTACGGTCACATTTACTGCATCTCATCTGCGATAATATAAGACTCTGGCAAATGGATTATAGTGCGCTTGTGCGTGATAAAATACCATTCGTTGGACTCATAACCAAATAAACAATTCCCACATTGGCACTTTTAAAGACTATACCAAATGACACCCACATCCAGATAAAATACAACACTCATATTCTCCCTCAGGCCGTTTTCAATGGACTCATACAAAATAGACTGCGCTACAGTTCTACAGGGTTGTAGGGACCATGGGTTGTTCTATTACAAGGACAGACTGTTTTGTTATCTTTTAACAAAGTGTATTGAAGTTTAGGAATTGGAAGTAGACTTCATCCCTACTCGGCCCATTTCACTAAAATGTATGATTATGAAACAAGATACTATCAGTGCATTGTTGATCTTTCTCGCGACAGTGACGTCACTGCCGATTGAGTGCCCCAAAGCATTAGACGTGAGCGTGATTGAAAGCACTGGCGTTTTAACGTTTGGCAGGAGATAGTCATCTGGACTCATCCTCCATAAAACGTTTGAAGAACCTAGGGTCAGTTGACTCTCAGGCCACATTGGTTAAAGCCTTTGGTGTTGTATGTGGAGCATAGACCGGACTTTTTACACTGATGTAAAAAGATATCCAATCAAGGCTCAATAGAAATGATAAGTGTGAAGATCAACTGAATCAAGTGCCCCAGTCTTTACTTAGGTGGACTATTGATTCCGGCAGACTATAAAAACGTCTAACACCGGGGACTTAGATGTCGAGGTAAAATACATGCATGACCGTGTGACATCACTGAAGACTGTGTCACTAAATAAATTTGTATGAAACTCACCACTGAATACTTCTGAAAAAGCATGTACAATAAACCATGGTAATTGGCAGCCATTTTGAAAAACAAAATGGCTACCAAACGGTCATTTTTCTAATCAGCTTTATCCTTTCCAGACTTGTGGGTATTAACATAAGCGTTTCGGCACCAAAAACTAGCTTCCTAGCACATTCACAACTAGAGTTATAATTTGAAAATATGCCAAAATGGCGGCCATTTGAAAATCAAGATGGCGCCATCTGCAACCCTGGGAATCTCCATCAAAACTTTCTTGTTCTCTGGGACCTACTCAAGGTATCTAGAATAGGGTGATACTTTAATCATTGAAATCCCACGGGGCTTCATATCAAACCACAGTCAGCTAACTAACAAGCAAGTGTAATATGGTCTGTTTTCGCTTTGAGAATAAGGCGAGCAGCACAATTTGGATGCATTGCAAACGTTGTAGTTGGTCGGATGTGATACAGATAAAAGGAACACAAAAATCAAGCGTGAGATGATGATCGAATTAACCAGAACCGAGGGTTGCTTTTTCAGATACGGTAAGTGTAAACATCCTCTGTCTGATGGACAGATGGCAGTGTCACTAATATGTTCAGACATGGATAAAGATTGATCAAAGTCGACCACCGAGATACTTGACAGAATTGTGAAAAAATGATGTCACAGTCCAAAATCGGTATTGTTACTTCATCTGGTTAATACGAGAAGACGTACCAACGGTCATCACCTCCATCTTGTCAGTATTAAGCATAAGCTTGTTACTTCCATCCACGCAAAAGGGCGCTAATATCAATCTTGAATTGCTAGTTGACCAAATCCTCAGGCGCCCCAGAATATGAAATCTGAGTTATCATCGGCGTACTTGTTATACGAAATTGTCCTGATTTATAACATCATAGAGCGATGTATATATAACAAAAATACAAACACGTTCCTAGGAAAAAACACACCCACAAAAAAAACAAAAAACGATTACGATCCCTGTTGGACCCCGTACAAAAGCGGACGCGATTTGGAGACATTACCAGCGACGATAATGACTTAGAACGATGGAAACATATGAGTGACACCAGAAGTACTTCATCATCTTCATGGGAAATATTTTCTCTGCAAAAGATTGATCCCACACTCTCATCCTACCCATTTTTGAATGATCAAGTTCTTGATATCTTGTTTTTTTAAATTTACTGATTTAAAAAAACCACCTTCCTCCATTATATTTGAAAATTTCTAAATATCTACCTTTCTCATTGGTCAAAACACATCCCGTCAGGCTCCTTTCACAATTCTTGAGCATTAATCCATTGTGATTCATTTACTGTATAATATGCAATTTGCAACAAATTTAAACAACAAAATTTTTCAAAACAATTTTTGCTACAAAAAGTTTCTACGAATTTTGTTGCCCGGACGAGCCCCCAATTTTCTGTTACGAGGCGTACTCAGGTCAGAAACGTAACCTCTCGTGGTTCATAAAACAAAATCACAAGAACTATTTGTAAGAAGAATGACTTGACCAAGATGTAAATTCAAAACAATGATTGTAATCTATACATAATGAATTCTGATCAATAATACAAGTACACATGCACAAAGTTATTATTTTCTACCTATTTACAAATACACCTGCACATAATCATTAAACTATGAAAGTTCAAAGTTCACTTTTGGGTGCGCACCAGTCTCGTGTAGAATCAGAATCCACATTAATCTTGGCGACACAAGGTCCTTTCTGGACCGTTTCAGCTGTTATCGCGAAATTGCCAAAGTCCCTTTTGGTCTTACGGCCGATTAAATTATAAACTCGTAGACTTTGAGACGTACGCTAACAGAAAGTTATAACTGCAACTCGGTAATAATGTCCATACAGGTACTCATTGCGTTAAAGGTGAACTGTCACTGGTAAAGAAGCAATGTCCTGCTGGAATTTTAATGTTAACCTTTGTTTTTCCAAAGGTACAAATTTGAAGCAGCTTTGACAATTCTAGCAACTGTCTAGAATTATATAGAAGAACATAACATTATATATAATGTTTGAAAGTTCTCCACCTTCTGTTTGAGAGGTCTACACTCGATGAAATCTCTTGACAACTGGCAAAGAGAAATAACATTGCAGGCAGAATTTGTCCTTAGCAAATTTCCCATTGATGCAACACAAACAAGCGAAACAAGTGGAAATTTCACAATCTTCTCAGTTCGCTGAAACATGTTTTAAAGGAAGTCCCATCCTGTGTCTCGAGTGTTTTGAACATAGCAGTACACATCTATTGTTCCTCAACCAGGTGTGCAATCTTGCTCCTATAGTTACCAAAGCAACATCGGTCCACTTCTTAGAAGGACGATGATAAGATCACTGTTGACATATTGTCCTCAACTAGTCCATTTAGAACTAGGTCAATCAGATAAGTCATGCTTATTGCACAACACATGGCAAGTTTCAATATATGTTCCAGTTCTCCTCACTATAATTTATATGATTAAATTTAACATGATTTAATACAATACAGAAAATAAAATATAATATTTGGGGATCTGTCCAAATTGTAAATTGAAGAGCTTATTCTGTATTGTTTTATAATATTAAAAACGATTATAGTAGCCGTAAAATCCTTTTTCCTTGCCGCGATCCCGCACGGGCCCTACCAGCTGTAAGCTTTCAAGAGGTAGGCTATTAAGGTGTTTCTTTGAAATTGGTCGAGACGTAAAATGATCGGCATAGGCAACAACTTTCATAACGGCACGTAGTCAGTCAGTCCGTCAGTCCCACGGATTTGCTCTTACTGGCTGGTCGTCCCGACCAGCAAAAACAAGTCCAAAAAAGATAAGAAAAAACGATGGCTGCCCTTTGAGGTTAACTTTAGCAAGGGAGACCTGCTCCTGGAGCATGGTTGATGTCATAAACTCCAGCATCCATATGAAAATAAGGCAAAATATAGAGGTGCTGCTGTGCACCTTATATTGTAAGCTTGGTCTGTGTTAACCCTTCTGATTGGCTAATTACATCATGTATTCATTTCAATAACCAGTTGAAATGCAGCTTACAAATAATTAAGCTCTTGTACTCTTCAGCCCTACTATCACTCAGGAAGGAGTTTCCATAACCTGACCCATCTGACACACTTATGAATTCTGAAACCTTTCACAGAATAAAGCACAGGTTTATTCTGATGATTCCAAATTCATAATTATGTCAGAAAAGTGTCAGGTCAGGAAAAAAAAAAAAAAAAAAAAGGCGGGTGTTGAAATATTAGCAAAATATGCCTAAAATTGTCAATTTGGCGGCCATCTTGGAAAATGCCCGACGGGGGTGCAAATTGAGATGGCTCATGATCTTAATCTGTTCGTATTCCTTTTCTCCACATCTGTGCCAAATTTCATGCTTTTATCACAAAATGCACGATAGGTTAGCTATGCCGCCTCGCTAGGAAGGAGTTTCCATAACCTGACCCATCTGACACACTTATGAATTCTGAAACCTTTCACAGAATAAAGCACAGGTTTATTCTGATGATTCCAAATTCATAATTATGTCAGAAAAGTGTCAGGTCAGGGTAAGGAAACTCCACTACCACTCTACCACACTGCTGATTGGCTTAAAGGTGCATTTTGTGATTCAATAACTTCTGTTTTGTTGGTCCCCCGCCAACTTTAGTTGGCAAAGGGGGACTATAGAAATGCCCTGCGTCTGTGTGTGTGTGCGTGTGTGCGTGCGTCCCATGCAATATCTCTGGATCTAAGCAAGTGTGGGTGTCCATCTTCGCAACATAGATGCATCTCAAGTAGGCGTTGGCTGGGATGTAAAGTGGGTCATGTGACATAGGTCAAAGGTCAAATATGGTCAAAAATGGGGTCAATTTGGTCAAATAGGATAATATTGTTATAACCCTTGTAAACACGATATCTTTTGATCTAAGCAAGTATGGGTGTCCATCTTCGCACCATAGATGTCACCCAAGTAGACGGTGGAAGAGTTCGGAGGTGGGGCTTGTGGCATGGGTCAAAGGTCAAATGCGGTCAAAAATGGGATTAAATTGCTATAAGCATTGGCAATTGTGGCAGGATGATGAAACTTGGTGGGTGTGGTCAACATTCAGTGCCGAAAAATTTGAAGGTCATTTCAAGGTTATCCGGGGTCATTCAAGGTCAAATGGGATAATATTGCTTATAACCCTTGTCAAATGTGGTAGGATGATGAAACTTGGTGGTTGTGGTCAACATTCATTGCCGAAAAATTTGAAGGTCATTTCAAGGTCATGCGGGGTCATTCAAGGTCAAATGGAATTAAATTGCTATAGCCCTTGTCAATTGTAGTAGGATGATGAAACTTGGTGGTTGTGGTCAACATTCAGTGCCGAAAAATTTGAAGGTCATTTCAAGGTCATGCGGGGTCATTCAAGGTCAAATGGAATTAAATTGCTATAGCCCTTGTCAATTGTGGTAGGATGATGAAACTTGGTGGGTGTGGTCAGCATTCAGTGCCAAAAAATTTGAAGGTCATTTCAAGGTCATGCGGGGGTCATCCAAGGTCAAATCACTAAGTATGTGGTAGGATAATGAAACTTGGTGGGTGTGGTCAACATTCAGTGCCAAAATTTTGGTCATTTCAAGGTCATGTGAAGTCATCCAAGGTCAAATCCATACACATGGTAGTATGGTCACGAAAACTGATGTGTAGTATGCATTCATTGCCGAAAATTTTGATTCATTTCAAGGTCGTGGGGTTATTCAAGGTCAACTGACTCAACATGTGGTAGGTCATGAAACTTTGTGGATGTGGTCAACATTTCTAAACCGAAAATTGTGAAGGTCATTTCAAGGTCAAGTAGGGTCATCTAAGGTCAAATAACTACAAATAGTTGTATGGTCAATGTAGTCAACATTTGATACCATCAAATTGCAACTGCTATGGCAGCAGCCTCAGTGGTTTGAGAACCACTTATTTCAATCACAATTCTCCCTGTGATATTAAAATTATATTTCCCTCCATTTACTATCGCGACGGGCGGGGGACCTTTGTGGTTCGAGAACCGCCTTGTTAATGTTTCACTAGATATCCTTGAGAAAGACTTATTCCCAAAATTTCAGTTGATTCGGATCTTGCGTTTTGGTGTCAGGAGCTAATGTTTGTACCGGTATTGCAGTCTCCCATAGACCACAGTACTGTAATTTCTGTCCATTTGTCAGTAGACCAGAATTGTATGAGCACATCCACACAAATACACAAGACTTACAGGTTGAAATGTCAAATTTTATTTCATGTCCACACTACAAAACAGTATTACACAGGTAAGAATATATAAACTTCTATATATACTCTCAAGGCAGGAAATATGTATAATCTCAATCAGCTGACACAGTAAAAGGACACTGTCATCAAGAAACCGTAATATGCCACCTATAGTAGCTGTCACAAAAGAACGGCCCTCGCTTCTCAAAATGGGGCGTATCGTGCGTAAACACGGAAGTGCGGGTCCGATTGGCTTTTTGAATCAGGTCATGGCCATAACAACAGCGCGTTAATCGGATATGCTGATTGCGCGTTCGATTTCCGAGCAAGTTGCGTAAAGACTAAATAGGCCCCGCCCATCTCGCTCATTAGCAGATCGCGAGCGTATGCGCAGTCAAGAGAGGGCCGTTCTTTTGTGACAGCTACTATAGACAATAATTTAGTCATTTATACTGGACAATCATGCATTAATTTTGAACATGGCCATAAATTGTTAGCTCACAAAACTTCAGTGACTTATTTTCTCTAGCTTGTTTCATGTGTAGTACATGGTCATATTTTCCATACATAGCCTTAAATTCACAGTGCCAAAATCCTAATGATAAGAAATCTATCGTCATAGTCATGAAGTACTGAAATTGAGCGTTCTTGCACTGCACAAGCTTAGACCCAAATCAAATATACGACCTAGAAACCTGCATGGGCCTAGAAATCATTATTTGACTATCAATTATGTTGTCAGTAGTTTGGGATATTTTTCTGACATGTCGACACAGAAATCGAGTGTTGGTGACAGCTCCCGGGGATAACGGTGTATTTTGAAGGTAACCACTCACACACAAAACCAAAGACCTGGCAGGCCGTTCACTCGAACTTGAAGATAGCATGCTATTGATACTATAGGGCGCTTTCACGGGAGGTCAATAGGTTAACTTGGTCAGACCTGCCTCCAGAACAACCCAAGCATGCAGAGAATACAAAGGAGTCACCTGCAGAAATAGCTGAAATGTTCAGGTGAACCAGGTGCATGCATTGTACTCTACGCATGCTTGGATGATCTGATGGAGGGCAAACAAAAGTCTGTTCAATGTAATTTACCTTCCATGAAAGGACCCTATTGAAATATAATGAGCTGGCATGCACCAGGGAGAGTGGTAGTCATTGTGTAATGTACTGTGTATTTTGATGGATTACAATAATTCATGAGTATCAATAGCAGGCCATCAAGTTGAAGTGGTTCACAATACAGTCACTACCCTAGGTGAGAGCCTTAGCACTTTTCATTTTACCAATTTCTTTTTTGTCCAATTACACTAAGTGAACAAGTTATTTTGTAGACCTTAGCAAAATTATTGCCCTGAAATACAAATTATATAATCATAGCACTGGCACACTTCACCTCACACTGGTATGGGTTACTTTACTTGTTTTTCACCTCATCGCGGCACTATAAAGTGGATGCTCAAGTGCTGGCACCGCACTTAAGTGTAGGCGTAAATACAGGAGTGAGCAAAGTCGGTGATGGGAAATGCATGTGTGATTGCGACGTATAAGTCTTAATTCAGTGATTTCCCAATGTCATGACAAGGTGAAAAAGAGTATAGACTAGGGCTGTCGTCGATATGCCTTCTGTCGACATGTGTCGCCATAAGCCATATCGTGACATGTCGCTATGAAAAACAAGATATTGTTATATAAGTATTCTATTAGAAAAGGACATGGTCTACTCTAAAATGATGCAATTTATGACCAATTTTTCTTTCAGGGCTTATTATTTAATGAATATAATAAACCTTGAAAATAAAGTTCAGTAAATTATATGAGTAGTTCTGTATACCTGACATTGTAACCTGGCCTACATTACGTCTCAAGTTCATTTACCTTCAACTCAAGATTAATTCAAGTGTCCCAAAGGAGACCCTGCCTGGAGATGACTGGGTCATGTGGGTGATGAGTTTCCAATGTGTCCAGTCTAGACTAGGATTTAGATTAGCAAATCAAACTGATTGAATGATAAAATTGAATTAAAAATAAAATTTATGTTGACATTATATCAACATGTCGCCATAAAAAAACATGCCAACGATAGCCCTAGTATAGACTCACTAATTGATGTGTGTTGAACATGGTAAATATGGTAGGATTTGAAAAACTACATAAATTCACATCAGTCATGATTATTTTAGCAAATAGTTTGTGTCATACAATGTTGTATTTACAATGCTGTTCAATTATCAAACCTAAAAACTAGAGTTGCCTTCCAGAGACGGGCCTTAACCATCAAGCAAGAAAACTTTGGGTTGCCAAAGCACACAGTGTTCGGAAAATTGCCAAAATGAGCCCAAATTGCACAATTTGGGTACATTTAAGGAGGCATGGCAATTGTTTTTAGGCTACATTATTAAGCATTTTAATCCAATTGCCACCATAAGTTTGAGTGCTACAGTTCTGAATCATAATACAAAAATACACACTTTATAAAAGTGAAATATTTCTATGACATACATCAATTCAAAAACTTTTTACTACTTCTGTAGACCAACTCTGGCACAAAAATCACTACTGTGACTCTTCAAATAACAGCACACAGGTGCCTGCTATGTATTTGTGTAAGAGATTATTTGCCATGTTTAATATCCTTGTTCAATTAGGGATTCAAACATGTTACAGAGTGGTTCATCACAAATCAACAACGATGCATCCATGCGTCCGCGTATTTTTATAAAAATATGCGGACGCATCGGATGCAGAGTTATTGATTTGTGATGAACCACTCTGTAACATGTTTGAATCCCTTTCAACAACGAAAATCCCTTGTTGTGAAAACTTACTAATATCGTGATAGAAGAACATAATTATTCTCACTACATTGTTCCCAGTTCGACAGAAAACTTTCCTCGTAAATATATATTAGCAAAATCTAAAGCAAAAATGGTAGTTTTGGCATGCTTGTGGCTTTGCAGTTTGCACCTGGTGCCCTTGCGCGTACTCAGAGTTTAAAACCTGACGAACAGTGCGTCGACTTAAGGCGTACTGCGTAAACCACCTAGTGCACACTGCGCCGGGCGTGACGCTAATTGCATATCAACTGTGGGTTGATAACGAATCAACAACGGTACATTCCTGTACAAAGGGGAGACGGGTGAGTTCTGAGTTGTTGATGTGGTAACAATTTATGTGTTTACACAAATAAAGGGTGAACAAGCCCACATTTTAAAAGAAATCATGACCTCAGCATTAAAAATCAGTGACGATCACTGTCGAAATGCCTCATTGAAGAAGTTGATTAAAAAGCAGCTGGTCAAATCTGTACATCATAACTAATTAGGTTATTGTGCATGTGCATCTAGTATACAGAAAAACACCTGGCATTAGTCTTCAAAAATGCAATCACAAATCAACCGTCTGTGCTTTTACTGGGTTGTAAAAGTACTATTGGTTCGTGCACATGGAAAACAGAATACATTGTTCCCCAGAAGCATGTATAGCTGCTTTATATTTTACAAATAAAGACTTAAACATAAAACATCTAACTTCTGGGTGACCTTGACCAGGAGGATTCCAGTTTATTTTAGATGCTCACCTGAAATAAGATTTTTTTTTTTCACCAAGTTTTGGTGAAATTAACACTAACTTAGTTCTCCAGGTAGACAAGGAGGTATATTTTATAATCTTTCCCATGGAGTGGCCAGCGCACGATGGTGTGAAAAAACCCCATGTGCGCCTGGCCGGACCCGAACGCGCGACCCTCGCATCACATGCACGACGCCCAACCGACTGAGCTATAAAGCAGGGTCGGTAGAAGAACGATAGACATCATCTACAGGCGTTAGGTTCGAAAGGTGTCCTTAGCTTTCTTAGCGGACAGCACCAGAACTGTAGATCCAACATTATACGATTATATTTTGTTTTTGAAAATTTTAACTACTTAGTTCTCCAGGTAGACAAGGATGTTGATATATTTATTAATCTTTCCCTGGAGATGGCCAGCGCACGATGCGTGTTGAAAAAACCCCATGTGCGCCTGGCGGACCAGAACGGCGACCCTCGCATCACATGCACACGCCCTAAACCGACTGAGCTATCAAGGCAGGTCGGTAGAAGAACGATAGACATCATCTAAAGGCGTGGGTTCGAAGGGGCCTTCGCTTCCTAGCGGACAGCACCAGAACTGTATATCCAACATATACGATTATATTTTGTTTTTGAAATTTAAACTAAAGTTCTCCAGGTAGACAAGGATTGTTATATATTTATAATCTTTCCCTGGAAGATGGCCAGCGCACAATGGTGTTGAAAAAAAACCCCATGTGCGCTGGCCGGACCCGAACCGGCGGACCCTCGCATCAACATCACCGACGCCCTACCGACTGAGCGATCAAGCAGGGTCGGTTAGAAGAACGATAGACATCATCTACAGGCGTTAGGTCCGAAAGCTGTTCTTCGCTCTCCTAGCGGACAGCACAGAAACTTATATCCAACATATTCGATTATTTTTGTTTTTGAAATTTAAACTACTTAGTCTCCAGGTAGACAAGGATGTATATATTATTCATCTTCCCTGGAGTGGCCAGCGCACGATGGTGTTGAAAAAAAACCCCATGTGCGCTGGCCGGACCCGAACCGGCGACCTCGCTCACATGCACGACGCCTAACCGAACTGGAAGCTATCAAGAGGGTCGGTAGAAGAACGATAGACATAACTTTTTTTTCTGTTTTTTAAAAACCCAGGCGTTAGGTTCGAAAGTGTCCTTCGCTTTCCTACGGACAGCACCAGAAACGGTATATCCAAAATAACGATAGATTTGGTTTTGAAATTTAAAACTAATTCGTCTCCAGGTAGACAGGATGTATATATTTATTAATCTTTCCCTGGAGATGCCAAGCGCAAGATGGTGTGAAAAAACCCCATGTGCGCCCGGGCGGACCCGAACCGGCGACCCTCGCATCACATGCACGACGCCCTAACCGCCTGAGCTATCAAGCAGTTCGGTAGAAGAGCGATAGACAGCATCTACTACAGGCGTTAGTTCGAAAGGTGTCCTTCGCTTTCCTAGCGGACAGCACCAGAACTGTATATCAACATATACCTTATTCTTTTGTTTTTGGAAATTAACAACTACTTAGTTCTCCAGGTAGACAGGAGTATATTTATTAATCTTGTCCTGGAGATCCTGCCAGCGCACGATGGTGTTGAAAAAACCCATGTGCGCCTGGCCGGACACCCGACCGGCGACCACTCGCATCACATGCACGAGACGCCCCTAATCTATATGCACGACGCCCCTAATCGGATATGTTGGATATACCGTTCTGGTGCGGCTGCCGCTAGGAAAGCGAGGACACCTTTCGAACCTACGCCTGAATGATGTCTATCGTTCTTCTACCGACCGCTTGATAGCTCAGTCGTTTAGTGCGTCGTGCTGTGATGCGGGTCGCCGGTTCGGGTCCGGCCAGGCGCACATGGGGTTTTTTCAAACCAGCGGGCGCTGGCCATCTCCAGGAAAGATTAATAATATAAAAAAAAAATTTACAATCCCCTTGGTCCCCCCCCCCCCTACCTGGAGAACGAATATGTTTTAAATTTCAAAAACAAATAATATCCGTAATATGTTGGATATACAGTTCTGGTGCTGTCCGCTAGGAAATCGAAGGACTTCTTTCGAACCTAACGCCTGTAGATGATGTCTATCGTTCATGCTACCGACCCTGCTTGATAGCTCAGTTCGGTTAGGGCGTCGTGTCATGTGATGCGGAGGTTCGCCGGTTTCGGGTCCGCCAGGCGCACATGGGGTTTTTTTCAACATCCATCGGCGCTGGCCATCTCCAGGAAAGATTATTAAATAGATACATCTTGTCTACCCTGGAGACTAGTAGTTTAAATTTCAAAAACAAATATAATCGTATATGTAGGTATCAGTTCTGGGCTGTCCGCTAGGAAAGCGAAGGACACCTTTCGAACCTAACGCCTGTAGATGATGTCCTATCGTTCTTCCACCGACCCTGCTTGATATCTCAGTCGGTTAGGGCGTCGTGCATGTGATGCGAGGGTCGCCAGTTCGGGTCCGGCCAGGCGCACATGTTTTTTTCACAACACCATCGTGCGCTGCCATCTCCAGGGAAAGATAATAATATATACAAGTTTTTGGCTGATTCGGACCACTTGAAAAAAATATGCAAATAAGCTGTAAAGGGAGGTCAACATGTTCTTTTAGGTCATCGAGATGAAGTTAGCCAGTCAATGCACACTAGAGTGTGAATCAATAGGTTCGATTTTTACTACATGTGGACAACACGCAACACACACACACACACATCTCCAAATAAGTAATCCTCATAGTGCCCATCTGCATACAGACGACACAAACACAGTGGTCACAACAACAAAAACAAAAAATTTTAGGTTTTTTCTTTTTTTAATGTTTAATACTCAATACTTGTTCAACCTTTGCTCTTACCCTATCACCCACTACACAGTAGCACAAGTTTATATTTAGTAGGGAGTTGTTAGCTTAAGACATTTTACCCCTAACATTGGTTTTAATTACGCTAGAAAGTGAATAAATAACACTACACTTACAAAAATAATTCTTTAAACAACTGAGAATCAACCTTGAAATTGATCGCTACTTTTCTTATACTTAGAAACTGATTAATCAATAATAAGAAGTTGAAGGTGCCTGTCTGATTTACACTTTTATATATTCCTTATAATTTTCGGTATTCCTATTAAAGACCATCACCAATATACCTTAATCCGCAAATTGCATTTGAATCCAGTGTACCATTTTAACGCGAGTAGTATAATTGTGCGAATTTACAGAAGCCTAAAAAGTACTGTACAAATATTTTTCGGTTACTGTAAACACCATATTAATGCTTGTGACAATATAGTGTTATAGTCATGCCACCAATTTTTAAAGATGAATGAGAAAAATACAAGGCTTTTAATGACACAAAAATCTCAAGTCTGATGGGGTCTGGTGGGGTAGAGGCGAGGATCAGGTAATACTTACTTTAACACAAAAGATACTTAAAAAAATTAAAAACCATAAATGTGAATCCTCAGTTCAGACGATTGTGAATTTCTATTACTTCGTCTTAGAATGAATAAATTAAGTACTTTGCCATTACATTTTAAAACATTTGATGGGAGTAACTTAGTAATCACTATTGATATCAGCTTTTCACGTGAAATTTTACAGCATAAAAATTAGAGGCAGTGTTTGTTCCTATTTGTGACTTATTTTTGTGAACCACCTAATTTCACTTCACGCATGCACTATGGAGGAAAATTTTATACAATTACTCCCACAAACATTATTGTTTATTTTTTGTGATTTCACTAGGGAACTTGTATAGGTCAATTTTATCAGCAATTATAATTTAATAATTAGTATTAAATCAATAATTAAATACTTAAATTACACTTGTTTCCCTTGTTTGCATTTGTGGAAAATAAAACACCCGGGAGAAATAACACCTTATATTATTCGTATCGTAAAAAATATAGGGTGGCGCTTTGTTCCTATTTGTGACAACTGTTTTGGACCACGAATTTTTTACTTGCTACATGGCACATGGAGGCACTAAACGGCAGCAGCTCATAAAACTTTTGCATCGTAACCAAGGTGTTACCGTGCATGTGTGGCTCTCTCTGCATTACTTTTCACAGAAACTTTTATTTCAAAATTAATTTTATTTGAATTCTGCAGTAATAATACCCATAAACATACACAAACAAAATTGAATAACTTGTTGAGTTATAATATTTTATACAATATGGAGAAACCCTTAATTTTGAGAATTTTGCACATATTTCAAAACACCAACAGTTCCTTTGCGATTTTTAGAATAATAAAACATATCTGATTTTTTTTTTCATTTCACACCCTGCAATTTGCTATATGGCAATCTGAAGAAATTTTCATATTCTCAAAGAAACATAATATTTAATGTCATGTGAGTCAAGAAGGTCATAAGTGCAATGGCTGCCATTTGTAAGAAATTCCAATTAAACATAATATTATGCCTTGTCAGTGGCTCCTCTTGAAATGGTTCTGTGTTGTCTGAAGAGCCATTTTAAGAGCAACTGACTCAAGGAAAGATAATTTGACTTATCCTAATACATGGCAGCACACGGATGTATCACATGGCAGCTATTGCACTTACGACCTTCTTGAACTAACACAACAATGTATTTAGCAGTAAATAGACAAAAATGATTAAGTTTTTGTGCGAAAGAATACCAAATTATGTACACATGATGATATCATTAGACACACACATAGTCAGCATATTGCACACAAAGGCATTTTTGTTGTACCTAAATCTTCTACCTTAACCTGGGCTGTTTATTTAAATTAAGGTCAGCCTATTTGGAATGATGACCAAACTATCGAGATGTGTGTGACATATGTGCTCCTTATGTACTTTCCATTTGCAAAGATAGCTAGAGTTATTGGCCCGTATTCACAAAAATTAGTCCTGGCTTAACTTTTACTTTTAGTCCAGGACTATTCCTACTAGAAGGACCTCTAAAAATTCATCTTCTTTCCTATGTTAGCTTTTCTGCTGACAATATACAAAGAAAAAGTACAGGTAGATACTCAAAGCTGAGAACATACCTATTTCATTTTTTTTTCTCTTTCATATTCTGCCTTAAAAAATTAAAGGGTCCTTCTAGATGGACTTAGTCCTGGACTAAGAGTTAAAGTCTGACTCAGAGATTTCGAAATATTATTTTTTTTGTGTAATAATGAAAAATAGTCAACTATAACTAAAGATAGTAACCTAAAATGCACAATTCCGAAATTTGAGATGAATCGGATTTTTCGTTTTGATGCAGTAAACATTTATGTGTAGTATTACGTCCCATAGGATACTGTGTATAACAAAAATTCCGGATCCGGAATTTTATAACAAAGTTGTGATTTTCTATATGAAGGAATTCGATTTAAGCTTAGCAATTTCACACAGTGATTAGTATATGGACAGGCATTATGTACATGCAAAAAACACGATTTTTTTGGAAATTGAGGGCGCCCTCCTCAGGAAATCTCTGAGTCGGCCTTTAAATACACTATCCGTGATTCACCCCAAAGGGTCAAAATATTTGAAATTTGCAGGAATAGCTTAAAGTGAAGGATAAGTCTGCAGAATCATCATAAGTTACCTTTTCCAATGGAAGAATTGCCAGAAAAGGAAGAAAATGGCAGTGTTCAAAGATACAAATCTCCATGAATTACATGTAGTAGAATGTGTCCGTATGGACAGTAATGACTAAAATGTCCGATTTTGTCCTTATTAGGTTGTTTCTGGTCTTAGTATTAGGGTATGTTACGATACTTGTACTTGTTATAAACATGTAAAAATCAGATTTATGATTTTTTTCGATTTTCTGATTTAGCAAATCACTGAGAGTGCCTTTAAGCCAGGACTAAACTAAGTTCTTTTGTGAATATGGGCCACTGCCTCTACAGCCTTATGTAATTCTATCCATATCGTCCAAAAACACTTGCCCATAGATCACTAATGTCAGACACAGTTGGGAGTTTCCATAATCTGACCCATCTGACACACTTTTTTTCTGACACACTTATGAATTTGGAAACCTTAACAGAATAAACATGTGCTTTATTTCCGAATTCGTAAGTGTGCCAGATGGGTCAGTTTATGGGAACTCCCCAAACTGCCATTGTGTCCTATGTTTGAACCACCTGGACCAGTCAGTGGGCAGCTATTGAATGTTTACATTACAATTCATATGACTGATATCACCATTGTAAGAAGTAAAACATTCTATTGTTGCCCTCTGGATGCCCCCAAATGCCCCAAACAAAGAATTTGAAACATACATGCAGGCAGTCTTGAAACTAAGTGCAACATATGATATTTTGGGGAGTTTCCGTAACCCGACCCATCTGACACTTTTTTTCTGACACACTTATGAATTTGGAAACCTTAACAGAATAAACCTGTGCAGATGGGTCAGGTTATGGAAACTCCCAACACAAATTACAAGGTCCCTCCTGTAAGCATAACCCTCACCCAAACGTAAAATCTAAATCTAATCAAAACCTTAACCCTTATCCTAACTCTAAACCCCGGTCCTAATTTTGAGCCAGCTGAATTCCATGCCTGCTTACGTGAAGGTCATAAATGAGAAACCCGCACAGATTTCCAGCCACTTCGGTGATAGTCAGCCTGCTGCTAGTACAACCGAGTCATACTGAAATTTCGGGCATGTCAGACGAGTCATTATCACATGATCAATCTTTTGCATTTCACATTTACACATCACCCTCATTTCTAGTATAACGACATCACATAAGTCAAATCGTGTAGCACGAATCCCGACAAGAATATCTCCAAAATTCCTGCAAAATATTTATTTTCATCGAAGAAACAGAATTGCAGGAGATAAATAACAAGTACAAGTAGGTCCATGATAAATACTGCGGCCATTAGGGTTATTTTTCTTAGTGTAATTGACTTCCGACGCAGCACTGCGTCGACAAGTCCATGAGTCTATACACTTTATACAGTGCTTGATTGCTACGGCTTTTCAATGCATTATTGGCCTTTACGTCGTGCCGACCACCAATGTCAAAAAACGACGTAAAGGTTCCCTGTACTAGCCTGCTGCCCAGGCCATTTTTAGGTCTCTAACTTGAAAAAGAAAGCCTCAACAAACCATGGATCTGGCAGAAACCACCTAGTTCCCACCTCCCCTGAATCTTAAGCTATTGACATGCCAACTATTAGATAGAGCAGAGAATCTGAATGCGAGAGATACTCCCTCATATTCTTTATTTATTTATAACATTTTGCAGAAGCCAGGTGAAACCCAAGGAGTGCCACAAAGGGCACTAAATTAAAATGATGCCTAAAACACACAAAGATAAACAACATACCCAAATCAAAACAAAATGGGAAAATATACAACTGACAATTAAGAGTGGGTGAAAAAACAAAACCAGAAAACACTAATTCATAAAGGATGATATTCTGAAAGAGAGTATAACTTTTGACCCGGGTTTAAACCAGGGTTAGTCCTACTTGAATGGACCTTTTTTCCCTTCCAACATACTCTAAAAATGTGCTGTGCTGTAATGGGCGAGAAAATTCCTCATAGATGGGCGAGGAATTTTCTCACATGTTACATTTAACTTTTGAAAGAAAAAAGGTCCACTCATGTAGGACTAACCCTGATTTAAACCCAGGTCTAAAGTTACACTCCCTTTCAGAATAGCAGCCAAGGTGTTTTACAGCTGCTGTGAAGGCAGATTGGGTGGTTCAGGAAACAACCTGTTCGGGCAGCTCATTGCATAATTTTGGCCTTTATATTTTGACCTGATCCCCATATTCAGTAAAATATTTGCACCCATTTTTAAAAATATTTTGCATGGAGAGTTACATTAAAAGTTGGGAATAACAGCATACTCAAAGATACTCAAATAGCATTTTAACAAAAAATATAACACATTTATGTGACATAAGAAGAGGTACACTGTTCTTCCCACAATGCAATTCTTCCAATACAATTTTTGCACTGGTTGTCACATGAATTTATAGTGACAAAAAGTACCTAAATGATCAGAACTCATCCCAATCTTAAGTACTTTTTGTCACTAGAAATTAATGCGACAACCAGTGAAAAATTGTATTGGAAGAAATGCATTGTGGAAGAACACTACACCTCCTCTTATGTGACCTAGTTACTTAAGTTTTGGTCATAGGCATGTCTTCCATTTTCCCCTGACTCATTCCACAAGGTTAAGAAAAATATGTCACAGATTATACTATTAGGAATACATTACAAAGTCCACATTATTTGGTTGGTTTACTTTGTGCACCAACCATTTGTCCTCTTGGAGGACCTGTACCAGGAGGTCCAAATCCTTCTCCGGGAGGAGTAACGATAGGTGGTCCCAGCAAATGTGTATCTTGTCCTTAGCAGGTCTACCTAATCCTGATGGAGGGCCTTTGCCTTCACCTCCATGACCATTGGACATCCTCAGGGGGCATGCTTTTTACACTCTGTTAGCAAACTAAAAAAATAAGCAATCAAAACGGGGAGAACAACAAAATTATTATTTTTTAGCATATTTTTTAAACCTGCATACATTAACACAATTTTTGAACTCTCTTTTGATTCTTGATTAACCCTACCCGCAACAGATGCATGAGAGGCAATGAAACCGTGGTACCGGTCGCAGAATGTTTCCATCGTTGCATCTCGGCCGTCACACTTTTTTTTGGTCGCGAAATGACTCTCATTGCACCTCATTGCATCCGGGACGGTCTTTTCCCGTAAAATGATTGTGATGTTCCCCTTTCCTTGTTCCCCTGTTCTCCTCGTTTCAATCTGGGACGTCTTTTCCCTTTCCTCCTCCGGAAATGACGCGATGTTCCTCGTTGCAATCTGGGACGTCTTTCCGGAAAATAATGCGATGCTTCTCGTTCATCTGGGACGTCTTTCTTCCGGAAAATATTCGAGTGCTTTTCATTGCAATCTGACGGTTTGCCATGCAGAAGTGCAATGCTCTCTCATTACATACTTCCACAACTAATGCTTCTCGTTGCATCTGGGACGTCTTTCCCGGACAATGACGCGTGTTTCTCGTGTGCTCTGGGACGTCTTTCCGGACAATGACGCGATGTTTCTCATTGCATCAGGGCCGTTAAAAAAAAATAAATGCTTCGCGTTGCATCTGGGACGATGTCGGCAAAACCACCCGGTCCGGGTTCAGGTTAATAATTATTATTAGTAGTAGTAAATCCGAAGTTTTAAATCCAACTTTTTCCCCAGTGGAACTAGGTTGGCCGGATTACACCTACACGATCACAGCAAAACCCCGCTCTACTTTCCCTCCTCCATCCACTTTCGCCCGATTCAAGTTCACCCTCCTTCCATTTCGCCCGATTCAATTCATCCCATCCTAACCCAACCATCCTACTCTCCTCATCCACTGTGTTTTTTTTCCAAGTCTTATTCAATAATAATCATTCAGACCATAAATGATGGTCAATAGGGTTAATTTAGGGTCGGATCACAACTATTTGACCCTATGAATTTGCAGCTATTTTTTTTGAAAACAATTTTAAACTGTGGCCAAAACAATTTGACAATACTATATCGGCATGCACAGTTTTATAACCACCTACCTGGCTGCCATAAGGAATAAAAAATCTCTTGGGTGGACACTTGGCATGGCATCTGAAAAAGTGATTTAAAATGATCTGAAAATGCACTAGTTATATTAGAAGAAAGGAGACTGGAAAACCTGTCTATTTCCTACAGTAATTCGACCAACAAAATGCCGCTGTTAGCAGTCTAGATTTTAGTTACGTCATTGGAAATGACCCCCGCCTTGGTGTTACTTACAGATATATCCTTGTTAACTTACCTGCATTATCCTGTCACTGCTAAGAAGAAATTAACCCTAAAATAGATTCCAATTCCTTAGGTATAATCAATCCATGGAATAACGAGCCCAGATGATACCTGAAAGAGAGAACCATACAGAAATGCATCAATGTGGTAATACAGAACGAGTACAAGATTAACTCGGATTGCATCCACCATTTAGGAACATATCCCAACATATGTTATAGCAACAGAAAAGTTTTAATTATTAGGTTTAATTTTACTGCAAAGATAATTCCTATTGATTGGGTACAGGCTAAGATCAGTAATTTGACGAGTTCCTCAAACAGGTCACACAATCAAAAATAATGGCTTGCAGTGGTCATTTTATTGGCGAATAATGTGGTCCGAGGTCAGAAAAACTAAATAATTGGTGAGGCGCAGCCGAGCCCCATTAATTTGAAAGTTATTTCATGACCGAAGGATACATTATATATTCCATTAATGGACACTGCAAAACCCTTTATTTGCATTCTATTATTAAAAATCCAGCTTCATTTATGAAGAAAAAATGCCATTGGCGACCGCATTATTGCGACTAATGGGCAGTAAACTTGCCATCAAATGCTGGCAATTTTTCAATAATGCGCAGAGGTAATAGAATTTAATTTAAAAAGAACTGTCCGCGGTTCTCGAACCGCTAAACCCCCTGGCTGGACGTTTTACCACATTTTTTAAAATAATCAGCTGCAAATACCCCCCCTTACACCTGGGCAACCCCCCTTAAACTCGTGCAACCAACCTTAAACCACAACAAGCCCTTAAACCAGACAACCCACCCCCCTTAAACCGGACAAACCCCATGTCAACGTCCGCGCAAAATGCATAACGCCGCAAGTGCATGTGTGACACGTCTGCGCATGCATACCGTATTAAATGCGTTATGTGCCACAAAATCCCCTTAAAAACCCCCAAACCCCCCTTAAAAAACCCCAAAATCCCCTTAAACCCCCAACCACACCCCCCCCTTAACCTTGACCACCCCCCTTACACTAACCTCGTGCCCCCCTTAAAACCAACAGAGCCCCCTTAAGCCGCAGACAACCCCCCCTTAAACCCCGACAACCCCTTTAAACCCGGACAACACCCCACCTAAACCCCAATCCCCAAACAATACCCTTAAGTCCAGACACCCCCCCTTAAACCCCGACAACACCCCTTTTAAAAAACCCAGACAACCCACCTTAAACCCAACAATTCCCCCTTAAACCCACACCCCCCCCAAAAATTACCCCCAACCCCCCTTAACCCCCCCCGGACAAACCCCCTTACCCCTGGACAACCCCCCTTACACTCGTGCAACCCACCTTAAACACAACAAGCCCCCTTCAGCCAGACAAAACCCCGCTTAAACCCGGACAAAAGCCCCTTTACAAAACCCGGACACCCAACCTCAACCAACCAAAACAACAACTCCCCCTTAAAATCCAGACACCGCCCCTTAAAACCCGGACAACCCCCTTATAAAAACACCCAGAACAACCCAACCTTAAACCCCACATCCCCCATAAACCCACACCCCCTTAACTGCTGCGGCAACCCACCCATTAAAAAACCCCGTACAAAACCCCACAACCCCTTAACCTTGACAACCCCCCCTTAAACCTCTATAAAAAGCAACAACCCACCTTAACTTAAAACCACAACCCTCCCCCTTAAGATCCCAGACAAAACCCCCCCGTTAAACACCCGACACCCCTTTAAAAAAACCAGACCACCCACCTTAAACCACCCCAACAATTCCCCCTTTAAAGAGTCCCGACAAGATCCCCCTTAAAACAACCCGGACACCCCCCTTTAAAAACCCAACCCCCACCTTAAACCCCAACAACTCCCCTTAAACTCCAACACTCTCTTAAGAGCTGTAAACCCCCCTTAAACCCGACACCCCCCTTAACCCAGGCAAAACCCACCTTCAACCTAAATCACACGAGAGTACATATCCCCACCACCTCCCTCAAGTTTCAGCTCAAATCAAAACTTATGGATCTTCAGATATAGTTTGTTCACAAGCTTTTTGGGTAAAAAATACCTCACAATAACACTCTTAATTATGCAAATTAGGCACCTAATTCGCATATGCCATGCCCCTAATCTAATCGATGAAGGGCATGGCAGTATTCCGATCCCATACCCACCAAGTTAATCACCATAACCCTTATAGGTCTCATGTTATATCATCGCGTTTTCACAAGATTGGTGTGGAAAATCCCCAACTTAACTACATTTAATTATGCAAATAGGTACCTAATTAGCATATGCAAAACACGCCATAATCTAACAGATGAAGGGCATGGCAGTCCATCCCACCCACCAGTTTACCACATCACCATACCCCTTATGTGTCTCATGTATCGCGATCACAGATGGTGGAAAATACCCAGAATTAACTCCTTAATTCTGCAAATTAAGGTACCCTAAGGTTAGCATATGCCAACGCCATACTCTAACAATGAAGGGCCTGGCAGTCTAAATCCACCCATCCAAGTACAAACATACCTAACCGTTATGGTCTCATGTTATCCGCGTTCACAGATTGGTGTTGGACCCGCCGACGCAGACGCCCTGACTGATATGCATACATCCCCATCCCCCTTAGGTGGATTAAAAATACTATAGGATCGTATTATATTGACAATAAGCATTATATTACCCACCGATTTTAATGAACTCTACAGCACCACGCTACAAATAATAAGCAATAACCTTACAGCTTTTTTAGACAAATGTACCGACGGACTTTATGTACCGACAAAACTTCTCGGGTATGGGGGGGGGGGGGCACGTGCCCCCCTGCCCCCCCCCTGGCTACGCCCTGTTCTTCAATGTACCCATTGCCAGAATCATTTATTACCTTCCTACCTGTAGCTGCTAGGGGCTCCTGATTGACGAGGGCTAAGCTTGTCTGCTGGACGGGTGTAATCGGCCATACCAGCAAATACTAAAACCTGTAAAACAAAACGAAACAGGAAACCATTAAAGAAGAATCACTCACTTCACTGGAATAAATCAATATATCAAACATTTTTTTAAAAAACTGTCCAAAGATTTTGGAGATTTTTTGCATAGTTGCATTCGTAATTGGCTATACTCTCCTGTGCATGGTCGCCTGATGTTACAAAAAAGAATGGCACTGATCAACACTCCTTACTATTGGAGCTTCTCCGTATATTTCAACTGCTGATGGTCAAAAACGGCTTCCATATGAAATAGCCGAGAAATTCACCATGTGCGCCCTACACTCCATTCATAGTTGCTCCATTGAGTCAGGGCAAGTTCGAGTTCTTTATCATGAGGTGGCACTATTTCTCATGGACGGACATAAATTTGGCGGTTCAGCTCTGCTGGCCGTTAAATTCAATTGGGGAATCCTGATTCATAATTGACAAAATTCGTTTTTTATATGACAAATATGGATTTTTGAGCATTGTTGTTTACTATACATTATCAAGCAACGTGGCAAAATTTCTGTGCAGAAAAGGGCTGGAGGGCATGGTGGAACAGGTGGAAAAGTTGTGTGATGAGGTGGAATCGGTGAAGAGTTCTTGTATCTGGGGACAGGGTATATTTCAATGGTGGATGTGGAGGCAGCGTGACCGCTAATTAAGGGTTAGGGAATGATGAAGATTACTACAACAATCAGGAAAAATTCCTTTAAAGATGAAAGGCATGGTATATAGGAATTGTGTGAGATCATTGATGCTGTATGGGAGTGAGACAATGGTGTCTGAGCAAGATGCGAATGTGGATTTTGATAAAAGAACAGAGATCGATGGTGAGAGCGGTTGTGTTGTTCGTTGATGGAGAGGAGGAGACTGTAGGACTGAATGCAATGTTGTGTTTTGAAGAAGCGATGGGACCGGTTGGGGGCGAGGGTGAATAGTGTCGTTGGTATGGGCAATGCTGAGGAGGATGATACGCCATGTTTTAAGATGGGCTTTGAAGTTTCAGGGTTGGGAAGTTCATAGGAGGCAGAGGACCTTTCCAAAGAGACTGGAAGAAACAAGTGGAGAGGGAGAGTAGGAGGGTTGAGTTGATGATGGAGGATGCATTAAATCATGTGAAGTGAGGAGGGGGTTAGGGCGATTGCTGCGAGTTGAGTAATCTCCGGCCACCCCTTCATGGGGACAAACCCAGATTTTAAAACATTCGATTACTACTACTGCTTCTTTGCATTTTACACTTTCCATCATAACTGAGCATTTCAAATCAACTACCACCTCCAAACAAAACAAGTTATAGAAAAAATTTGCTGACTTAACCACCCATTCCATGATGGAGCCCATAAATGTATCGTTTTTAACCTGCAAAAATAATCAAGATATATGATTAAAAAAATCAAAATTAAGTCAACCAGCATCCACACAAATGTATAGCATACTATTTTTCACTTTTCATCCTAGAAATTATTGTGCATATTTTGTCACAATCCACAATGTATCCAAGCACTATCAAAATTTGTGTTTGCCAAATTGGATTTCACAGAGAGCTTATATGGGTTTCAGAGGTATTTTTTTTTCTTTGGTGTGATTTCTGGAGGAAAATAAATCATGACCCCAAAAATGTCCTGCCTTTGTTTGCTCTTGATTATCAGGTAAAAATTCCAGCATTTGAAGAAGTAGGGAAGAGCTCATTATCATTATCATATTGATATACGGTCAAATGCTAGTAGATCACATCCATCATTATGGGGGGGGGTGGGAATATGAAGTTATTTGGCCAATGCATACAAGTATACGTGTGCATTGTTTTGTGATCCTTAGCACCTTCATTTTGTATATAAGCTTTAAATTTTCAATTGCTTTTTTGGGGTTGCATTTGATGATATGAGCAAATTTCACTACCAAACAATCACAGTACCCCATAGGCCACCGTGTTATATTTGTCCATTACAAAATGACCAAATTAAACCATTTCTTCTCAGAGTAGATCGTAATCTGTACGTATGCTAGAATGACAATACACATCTCAACTTTCTTCGGTAAGGGGGGGGGGGGAAGCCTGAGGATCATGAAATAACCCTCAAGCTTTCCCATTTTAATTAGACAAAGAAGGCGGTTCTCAAACAAAACATGAAGATCACAGGGAGGATTGGCGATGAAACCACTGAGTCAGCCTGCCATTGCAGTTGATGCCCCAGATTACCGTTTGAATGAGCTTGACAAATTCTGGTATCAAATCGAAATGTTGACAACACCACCCAAGTTTCACATACCATATGACCTTATTTGACCTTGATGACCTACTTGACCAGGAACTTACCTTCATAATTTTCGGTTCAGAATGTCGACCACACACACAAAGTTTCAAGACCATGTAACCATTTGCTGTGATTTGACCTTGGAGTGACCATGAATGTCCTTGAAATGACCTTAGAAACTTTTGGTACTCAAAGGTGACTACACCCACAGGTTTCATGACCAAACAACCATTTGTATTGATTTGACCTTGGATGACCCCACATGACCTTGAAATGACGTTTAAAATTTCTAGCACTGAATGTTGCCCACACCCAAGTTTCATGGCCATACAGCCATTTGCAGTGAATTTAACCTGGATGACCACAGATGACCTGGAAATGAAATTTTGGTACCAAATGTTTACTTCACCCTCCAGGTTTCAAGACCATACAACCATATGTAGTGATTTGACCTTGGATGACCTGTTTGAGCTTGAAATGACCTTTAAGATTTTTGGCATTGAATGTTGATCACACCCACCAAGTTTCATTATCCTACCACATATTTAGTGATTTGACCTTGAATGATGCCGCATGACCATGAAATGACCTTCATAATTTTTGGCACTGAAATGTTTACTACACCCACTAGGTTTCATGACCATACAACCATGTGTAGTGATTTGACCTTGGATGTGCCTAAATGACCTTGAAATGACCTTCAAAATTGTTGGCACTGAATGTTGACCACACCCACCAAGTTTCATCATCCTACCACATACTTCGGATCACAGTCGTTGCCTACTTGAGATACATATCTGTTGTGAAGATGGACACCCACACTTGCTTAGATCTAAAGATACAACATGGTACGCACACCGGCACACACACACGGACACAGGGCATTTCTATACTCACCAACTAAAGTTGGTGGGGACCAAATTTTGTTATCTCAAGGCAAATCAATAATTTGAACTATGTACTCAGTGAGAGTTTTAATTCATTAAAAATAAATACAACTTTGCCAATCTCCAGATCAAAAAACATTGAAGGTGCCACAATACAGGTGGGTGACATAAGAAATGAGGGACTAGAGTTTTAAAGATTGAACCAACCTGCAGGATGATTCCACAAAGTTCTCAACCTCGGCGGTAAAGCTTTCTCGATTCTAGCATCCCATTCCGCAAACCGTGAAACTTTAGCTGTTGTTGTACCACTCCCTGTTGAATAACAGCGCTGACCCCATAGAAATCGGCGTATAATTAGAGAGACTTGCCTGCCACCGGATACTGCCATTGGTTTTCAAGAAACTGATACCTGAGAAGAAAAATATATATAATTATAAACATTAAAGGTGCGTTTTGTGATTCCAGCACCTTCCGTTTTATTCATTGTTCACTAGATATCCTTGAGGAAAGCTTATTCACAAAATTTGAGTTGACTCCGATCTTGCGTTTTTGTGTTATGAGCAATTTATTTCCTACGGTCCCATAGACCACTGTGCTGTGATTTCTGTCCCGTTTACGGACAAAAAATACAAAATTACAAATTTCTTACAAATACGACCAAGTTTGCACATAAGATTAGGTACATATGGATTACTAAGGCTAATGGGTCAGATGATATAAAAATATCAACTTTTTTGAGGTAAGTCGGGCGGACGAGGTTGTGGATCATAAAATGCCCCGGCCTTTTAATGTTTTTTATACACTCCCAGTCAAAAAATCTGCCATTGTCTCAGTACATTTTCACTGCACTAAGAGACAAAGTTTGTCTGTGTCTACCCATATTGTTGGAATGAATTATCGTTCCTTTACCTGGACATGTCCATTGGCATTCTTAATCATCCATTACAATGAATGAATTAAGCTTAATGGCAGTTGTTGACAGATAACACAAGTCAGAATGACATTTAGAGATTGTCACACTTAAATGCCTGTGAAGAATTACCATCAAATGTTGTTTGATGATTTGGAATATTAATGGATTATGCACTATCAAAAAATGCCCCAGCCCCTGGGTACCCGGGGATGGCCGGGACTTGCACATGTGTTGTGTTTTTGAAATGTTAAACTCCCCGGTCATGTCCCGGCCAAGTCCCGGCCCTGCGGGGCAACATTTTTATGTCAAACCCCGGCCAAGTCCCGACCCCTGCTAGCCGGGCAAAAGCATAAAAATGCGTCAAACCCGATTATGCGATTCATTTTTGATGATGCTGTTTTCAATCTCATGTATTGTAGCTTTGTTGTACTACGTTTATATGTTTTTGTAGAAACTTGCGCTTCCGTTTGTTCCGACCCCAAATCCCTGCTTTTTTTGACATGCGTGAACTTCATGAACAAGTCCCGGCATACGCCCGATACACCCGGGTAAAAAAAGGATCAACTCCCCGGCTATCAGGTATAGTACAAGTCCCGGCCATCCCCAGGTACCCAGAGGTCGGGGCATTTTTTGATAAGTGCATTAGTCCACACAAAAAGTTGTTGATTAAGTTTTGAAGTTTAATTTGCAGTTTCAAAATTACTACACATTAAACTTCATGGGTCAAAAGTATTTGTTGTTCTAAAGTTAATCGCAAAATGAGTGAAAAAATTAAAAACCATAAATTCACAAGCAGACATATTGTGTACTCTAGGGATGTGGTGTACAGTCATTCTCTTCCAAAGGTAATGTTGGTGCGTGAAGTGTTTAAGCACAGCTAGCTTTCCCAGGCTTGTAAAATAATGAAAAATAAGGGTGCTTTTCATGCAACCCCTTCTTTTCATTATGCTTGTTTCCCTTTGTGTCATATTTTAACCACTGTACTGTAACAGACTCCTGAATATTATATTATTTTTCTGTATTATATTAATTAAATCGTGTTAAATTTAATCATATAAATTATGAGTGAGGAGAACTGGAAAATATGAAACTTGCAATGTGTTGTGCAAGCATGACTTATCTGATTGACCTAGTTCTAAATGGACTAGTGTGTGAAGACTTCCTGAGTACAAACATGTCAGAATATGTCCGCAATCTGAGAACAATTGGAGCACAGTGTCCTATCATCGTCATTCTAAGAACTGTATAGAGGTTCTTTGTTTACCTATAGGAAGCAAGATTGCACACCTGTTGATGAACAATAAACTTTGTGTAATTGCTATGTCAAAACATATCAGGTGCAGGATGTGGAAGATTGTGGACTTCCTTTAAACATGTTTCAGCGAACTGAAAAGATGACGAAATGTTCGTCTTGTCTCCGCGTGTTTGTTGCATCAAAGGACAAATTCTGTTGCAAGTCATTTTTCTTTGCCAGTTGCCAAGAGATTTCATCGAGTGTAGACCTCTCAAACAGAAGGTGGAGAACTTTCATAACATTTGATATATAATCTTATGTTATTTTATACAATTCTGGAAAGTTGCCAGAATTGTCAGAGCTGCTTAAAATTTGTACCTTTGGAAAAACAATGGTTAACATTACAATTCCAGCAGGACATTTCTTCTGTACCAGTGACATTCACCTTTAATGCACTGAGTACCTGTATGGACAAATGTTATACCATCAAGCGGCAGTTATACTTCCAGTGTTTCTCCAAGTCTACGAGATTAAAAATTAATCGGCCGGTCTAGACCAAAAGGACTTTTGCGATTTCGCGAAACTAGTTGAACTGTACCAGCAAGAATTGTGTCGCCAAGATTTATATGTGGACCCGATTCTACAGAGACTGGTGCGCACCCAACGAGAACTGTAAACTTTGAAATATATGAGATGTTGTGTGTTTAATTTGATTTTTAAATAGGTAAGAAATAGATAATAATTTTGTGCATTGTGTATATTGTTTGATTGATCAGATTTGATTATGTATTAAAATCATTACTTGAATTTATATCTTGGTCAAGTCAATCTTCTTACAAATAGTCATTGTGAATTTTGTTTTATGAACCACGGGAGGTTGCTTTTCTGACCTTGAGTACGTCTCGTAACAGTACCAATAACAGGGTCACACATTTTCTTGGAATGGCAGTCCAGAATCTACATATATGCATATGATAACACCAGAGTCCAGACCAAACAGAGGGCAAATGGTCCAATGGATAAAGCGCTTGACTCACACTCCAAGGTTGTGAGTTTGAGCCCCGCTGTGGCCAATGTGCCTCGCCCATGAGTAAGGAGCTTTATCCCAATTACTCCTCTCTACCCAGGTGTATAAATGGGTACCGGCATTATTCAATGTTGGGAAGGCAACAGACTCGCTGAAGAGGTGTAGTGATTCCCCTGCAGCAACATTATATGGTGGAGTCTGGCCTATTCAAAAGAGAGATGGGCACTCCATTCCTGTGTATACAGGTCCATCCATTTTACCTTTCTGTAAATATCCTCATGTCTCTTTAAAAGTGCAACAAGAGATTTTACATATCAGGTGTCCCTAAAAATATTGGGGGAGAGTTCCATATGTAACCCCTTTAAAATTATACATGAAACAAATTCTTTTTTATTTATGGCCTTACACTAACAAATAACCTAACCCTAAGGCCAAAAATAAAAAAGATTTTGTTACATGCAGAACTTTGAAGAGGGGTACATATGGAACTCTTGCCAAATATTGAAAATCCTTTTTTTCCATCAATGTAAAGTTTTCCATCAGAAATATCCCCATCTGAAAGGATTAAGCCGATGATTATTTCTTTGGTACAAAATGGTAAAATTTCTAATTTTGCAATGAAGCAAATACAAAATTCAGCTTGTTTTATAATGAAATATGAGCAAATCAAAATCACCTTTTGTTTTCACTTTTAAGACATTTATATACCCAAATACAATGTAGAAAATCTATTGATTGTCTAATCTATATGAAATCATTACATATGACACAATATATGCCTGGAAATCTCTCATTGCACCTTTAAGCCCCCCCCCCCCAAAAAAGGTTCCTCTCACAAAGTACATACCTGCATGCTAAGCATGCTTAGTCACTTCTGTTGCATAGCCCTATGCGATAAACCAAATTTTCTTTCTTTAAGCTGTCAGAAAAAAAATTACAGGTTGGGCCAAAAAACAAAAAGAATTTTCACATATCACTGCTCATTTTGTAACCAAAAGGCATAGCACACAGCTTTCATTTCCGAAATGTGAGACAAATTTTTTTCCTATGGCCTTATTACACACTCCCAAAAGACAACTTAATACAGACATTTGTGTAGCTTAAAAATTGTGCGTTGTGCAATTTTATTACAATACAAATACTACATATAAAATATAACAATAGTATATACTTCAAATTTACAAATTGAACATTACATGATTTTTTGGGGTTTTATGTCTCTGTACAAAGTACAAAAGATGAAAAAATCAGTTCGCCCACCTTTGTTTGATCTGAGACAAGGTATTCTAGTCTCAGGTTTGATCACCTCCCTAAGAGTAAAGTCACAGATTATTCCCGTTTAATTGGGAAATGATACTGCTTATACAGCTCTGTCAGCACTGTGCTGTAGTTTACCATACATCCCAACAAGGAAGTATGATTACAATATGATTATATTATCAATACCAATATTACAATTTCTTTTTCTCTATCTATTGTTATTGCCCCATGCATTTGTCATGAATTTGTCTATCTGGAATGTAGTTGAATAATTATACCTTTAGGCGACGAAAAAAAACAACCTGTTTTACGGGCGAGCAGACCTTTCAAGTAGGGTTGGTCGGTCGGGCAATTTTTTTTTTTTTTATTATTTTTTTTCTTTCTGGAGGTCAAAATTGGCCTAAAATAGCCCAAAATCTGAAAACTCCGGAAAAAAAAAATCAAATTTTTTTACAAGCAAAATTTTCTAAAAAAATTAGCCAAAATTGATAAATTTGAGCTAAAAACAAGCTGATTTTACATGAATTTTGAAAAAACAAAAAAAAAATTTGGAAAAACTGAAAAATCAGGGTCGGTCGGGCCCGTAAAACGGGGTTTTTTTTGTCGCCTTATCTGCAAAAATTTCCTCCACTCTATCTTAACATGTCCAAGCTGATAACACATATCGTCATGTGAGCGCAACAAGGTTGTAAGTGTAATAGCTGGCATGTGATACATCTGTGTGCTGCCGTATATTAGGATGACGCGATTTATCTTGCCTTGAGTCAGTGGCTCTTGAAATGGTTCTTCAGGTGATTAGGTCACCTGAAGAACCATTTCAAGAGCCACTGACCAAAGACTTGGCATGATAATATGTTTGATGGGAATTCTGACAAATGGCAGCTTTTGCAATTACGGCCTTCTAGCACTTACACCACAATATGTAGCCAGATAAACTTGTGATTTAAAACCCAAACATGAAACCACACTTTTATAATTATTTTTGTACTTTGCTGTTGGACAAGTTCAGACAGTTAAACAAGTTCAGACAGTTTAAACAAGTTTAGACAGTTAAACAAATTTAGACAGTTCTATATTTGTCTGACAGCAATCCTGTTACAAAATCACTAAGTGTTATGAATACTTGTCATAAAAATCAAATAATTCATGAAAGCATACTGTTTCACCTCAAGTTACTCCCCCCCAGCACTGCTATAGTAGACTCAACCCATCATGTCATCAGAGGAAAAGTTTTGGACAGCGTTGATTAGTTGCAGAAAAAGAAAATATGTGGCCCGATTCACCTGTTCACGAACGAACTTTAGATATGGCTTTCCATGTTGACATCATTTTTGTGAGAGTACAAAGACTTTTGTGTTCTTTTGTATCCAAAACACAGGCGCTCAAAAGTCAGTAACATTCAACTCACCTGTTACATTGAATACCACTGAAGCAAATACAATTGTTCAGAATGTTTTGAGAGTTAATGTAGCCATAAATGCGCTTATGTTAACTTGAATGCTTTCATTAAGCATAGAATTGATTACTAATGCACTACATGTTTCAATAGTTTTAGGGTGGAATTTTAATTTCAACCCATTGCACATGCCCCTCATTCAATGTCTATACCTTCAGAAAAATATTAGAGGTGACACGATGGGTTGAATCTACTATAACCGATTTGTTTGGTTATTCATGGGTGTTTCCGTAAGGTGACACACTTCTTTCTGACACACCTATGAATTCGGAAGCCTATCATACAGTTTATGTGGTTTATTCCGTTAAGGTTTCTGAATTCATAAGTGTGTCAGAAAGAAGTGAGTCACCTTATGGAAACACCCATGAACAGGGTTTTAAGTTGTAATTAGCCAATGGTAAGAAAAGCTTAGAGGTGTTTACATATAGGTGGTCTATTTTGATTGGATACTCAGGGGTGATATCATGCTTTACCATGTAAAGAACCAATCAGAGATACTGTAAGAGAAGTGTATCCTCTCTGTATGGGCTAGCATTTTGATTGTGCCACCTTTACTAGGGTACATATGCTGCTGGGATTCCAAAGACAAGGAATGCATTTCACGGTTGTGTAACCTAAGTCACACTGTGACATCACAACAAACTTGGAGTGAAACAAAGTGCAAGCTCTGATGGGTTGGGCCATTTAGTGGCTTCACTGGTGACCCTGATGAATTTGGAAGTCTTATATGGAATAAATGACAGTATTACATGTACTTTGTCTAGTAAAGACTGCTGAATTCAACAGGGTCACCAGCGAAGTGGGGTCATCAAAGACGCTATCAGTGATCCACCCGGAAGGGTCATAATATTTTAAATTTGCAGGATTAGCTTAAAGGTGAAGGATAAGTCTATAGAATTCTCATATGTTCCTTTTTCCACCTGAAAAATTTGACAGAAAAGGAAGAATACAGCAGTGTTCAAAGACATGAAGCTCCATTCAACTACGTGTTATAGTAAGTGTCTATACAGACAATAATAACTAAAATATCCAATTTTGTCCTTATTAGGTTGATTTTGATCTCATCACTGGTGGGGTATTTATTTATTTATTTACTTATTTATTTCAGTTCGGCGGAAAGCCAGGCCAAGCCCAATAGTGCATAAGCGCAACTAAATTAAAGGGAAGCAAGCAAAATCTGATTATGCTTTTTCCATTTTCTGATATATCAAATCACTGATAGTGCCTTTAAATAGCCCAACCCACATCTGATTACAAATCTGTGTTATACTTTGATGTTACAAACTGAAAGAGTTTGTATTCTAAAATTGTACTTTCTCATTTTCAAATTAAAGATTCCATTTAAACTGTTCATTCATACAGATCCCCCAAAAGGTTATGTACAATCACATGACACAATATTATATGTGCTAAATAAAGTTTTGCAAAATGTTTGAGAGTATTATTACATGTTGAATGAATCAATAATCAGCAAGATCATAAAGCAAAGATCATTTAAGCAAAAGAATTGACAAAGTTTTGAATATCGGAACTGGAGTAGCATTTCAATATGAAGTAAAATACAACCATTACAAATACTGCAAGTTAAAGCTTGCAAATAACCCTGACAGACACAAACACCTAATGGAAGTAGTTAAGAAAATCCCTGAGCAAATCTGGAAGTCAGACCATTTAATTTGCAGAAGAAGACAAATTAGGTTACTCTTTCATGTAATTCAGCACCAGGTAATAGACATGAATAGTATACAAATATATACTGACATGAGAGACTCTTGTTAAAACTATGGACCCGAGGTGACTGCAATAGTGCTATTTTGCTGAGGGGCGCAGCCCCGAAGCAAAATAGCACTATTGCAGTCACCGAGGGACCATAGTTTGAACAGGAGGCTCGAATAAAGGCAGTATATATTTGTTTTATATACGTCATTCATATATTCATTGTTCATTGATTGGTTAAAAGATTTTATTAAAGAATGAGGTAAAATTGAGATTTAGCCTAGCCTAGCCTAGCCTACCAACATGACCCATGCCTGCAGTCAATATTGCAGTGTTGTCGTCACCCAACTTACAGACTAAACCCCGTCAAACATGGACAGGCTGTTCTTAATCTGATTTTTAGTGTTCAAACGTTGTCATTTCTTGATCACTTAAAGACACTATCAGTGATTTGAAAAATATTTGAAATTTGCAGGAATAGCTTCAAAGTGAAGGATAAGTCTGTAGAATTCTCATAAGTTACCTTTTCCAGCTGTAGAATTGACAGAAAAGGAAGAAAACGGCAGTGTTCCAATATACGATTCTCCATTCAATTACGTGTTGTAGTAAGTGTCCGTTCGGACAATAATGACTCAAATCTCCGATTCTGTCCTTATTAGGTTGCTTCTGGGCTTATCATTTGCAGGGTATGTTAGGATACCTGTACTTGTTACATACATGCAAAAATCTGATTTTTGATGATTTTTTCGATTTGCTGATTTAGCAAATCACTGATAGTGTCTTTAACAGCTGGAATCTTGGCTGATTTGTAGCCGTACCGCGGGCCGTACCGTCACTCACTGCATCTCCATGTTGACAATTTGTTTTGATGATATCATGCTACACAGGGCTGACATTGTAAGATATATTTTTTCAGTTATCTTTTGTAGGTTGTCAGCCTTCATATTATATCAATCTCAACCCTAAAGTGGGACGTCAAAGTTCACTTTGTTAATATTTTACAAACTGCATCATGAGTAGTGTGCTAAAATTGGAAGCCGTAAATAGTTCTTTTGAGAGCCGTAAATAGTCTTTTTCTGCAGAATGGTATGTTTATATTTGATCATGTGGTGCACTTTTAACCAATCAATGAACAAGAATATATGAATAACGTATATAAAGCTGAATAGGGTCTATGGCCTTTATTCCGTATAGGCTTGATAGAGAGCATCCGTGTTATAATCTGATAATCTCCGCAGCCTTCTTTGGGGTACTGTACGAACTCTCGTGCTGACTGCTACAGCTTGCTTTCCTTGTTCATGTTCAAGCACCAGACGTATGAGAAAGCACCGTCGACTCGCTGCATAAATAATGTGATCAACAACAGTGTGTGTACTGCAAGTGAGCAAACATTGCACAATTAATTACCGTATCGTACAGCATCCTAAAGATGGTGACCGGATTATGCAAATAAGGGATTACACGAAACACTGACTCTCGCTATGGATTTCTTTCATCCAGGGCTTACACCAAGGATACAATACAAATCAACTTATAGATCTTCAAAGAATTCCCCTTTAATTGGACTTTGACTCTTACATAACTTTGACCTCAAGCCCATGATTATTGGGTAAAGGTTTCATTTAGAAGTCCCATTGATGCAAATGAGGTTTATTCCATAACAGACTGCTGTGTGAGATATGCATGTGTGATGTGCTGTAGAGCATGAAATTCTATTAAAAAAGCTCATTTGCATACTTGAGATTTCTAAATAAAACCGCTACCGATCAGTGGCACTAAATTTGGTTTTAATTGAAGTCTGATTCTCCATATTACTATAAGAACACAAAACAGTCAACCTTACCAAAATGAATCTTCATGGGTATTTCATACACACAGTCGAATAATCCGTCCCTGTCTGGCTTAAAAGTTACGGGGAATAAAGAGTGTGCAATTGTTTATTTTGCTTTCAAATATTTTGTAATTATTTACCATTACATCATTTTTTTTTCCATGTGTATATGTAAACTTACATTTATATCTGAATTTATGTGTGGTTTTTGTGTCGCCTGCCCTAAGGCAGGAAGACACATAGGGATCACTTTGTCCACTGTAGTTGTTGTTGATGTCTGTTGTTGTTGATGATGTCTGTTGATGATGTGAAAAAGGGTTAACATTTGCTTGTAATATCCGCATACTTTCATGGATTTAAACCAAACTTGGGTCACAGGTGCAACATGGCATCCCCCATTTGTTGATGAGGTCATTTTTTTTTTTTTTTTTTTTTTTTTTTTTTTTTTTTTTTTTTTTTTTCAAAGGTCATATACCAAGGTCAAAGGTCATGTGAGGTCAAGTTGTAAAATAGGCTGAAAATGTAAAATGGACATCATGTGAAAAGTTGGAGTTCAATTGGAACCAAACTTGGTTTATGGAGTTCACTTGGAAACCCTCATTTGTTTATGAGGTCAAAGATCACATATCAAGGTCAAAGGTGATGTTAGGCCTATCATTCACAAACCGCGACGGCAGGCGACACAAGCGGTCCGAGGACCGATGTATTTTTTTATATGACATGCAAACAAGGGTGCCCATTTCCTGGCACTGCATGCCTGTTCAGGGTTACCCTTTTTCACTGCAAGCCAGTTTTGATATCAAATGTGCTTGTTCCGATTTGTGTGTATTGTATTCTCTATGTGATAAAAGAGCTTGGCGCTTGTATACACTCACTACCAGTTGCAGTTTCGACTGTAGATTTGATAATGCATTTTACAATGCCCTATTTACTACTGTGCTAATATGACTAACCATTAAATTGGGGAATGGCCATTTACTGACCCTGGGTCACTAGTGACCCTGATGAATTCAGCATACTTATACAGAATAAAGTGCAGAATTATACCCACTGTTTTATGTCTCTATCTTGGGAAAGAAGTGGATTTGAAGGTTAAAATTTCAGGACAACACTGAGAAAAAGACAGCCTTTCAAAATTGATACTACTTCTAGATACGTTGGGGGAGGGCCTGGGTTCCAAAGATGATAGGAACAAGCACTTTCAATGTACAATCAAAATAATGCACAATGGAGTAAGACTTAATTACACTTGTTGGGATGAATTTAGTATTCTGCCAACACTTAAATTTAGCACCCTTAACATGCAGTTCATTCAGTTAACGTTGCCAAATTCGTAGGGTGTTGACAGAATACTAAATTCTTTCCTATTTGTTCAACAGATGATTACAGACTACTCTGTATCTAAAAGGGAATTTTCAGTGGATAATTTTAATAGGCCTTATAAACATAAAACATAATATACACATATTAGTTACAAATTGTAAACATTCAATCCTATAAATATAAAGAAGATATTACAGTGTTAGATTTGAGCATCAAAGACATGATTATCTACAAACTGTTACTGGTGTCGTAAAATAGGTTAAGTGACAAACAGTAGTACTGGGGTTTATTAAGTTTACTTATAGGAATTCTATGGTATGGAATACTTAGACATAACAGTGTAAAATAGTGTAAAAGTGTATTACATATCCATAGTGATTTCCAAGTATTCTTTATTCTAGCTGTTGTGATAGAGTGAGTTGTAATTTAGAATACCCATATGCCAACTTCTAAAAAGGAGGGATGGCATTTCGAAGGGTCCCAGGGTCTATGGCCTAGTTATTTTTAACATGGACCCTCATAATTTGGATAAGTGCATCATGGATGGGTGCAAAAATGGATCGAAATTGCCTTTTTGGACTCAGAGATTTCAGACCTCAACGCTACCCCTGCTTAAAAAAGAAAGAACATTTTTAAAGCTGAGTACTGGTGTTTTTTCATAAATTTGGAGTTTTTTGTAAATAAAAGAAGAGAGTTCTGCTACCAAAAGATTTGCCACACTTACCAATTCTTCTTAACTTACAAATTTGGCATGGAATGGGAGTACACTAGGGGGTTTCCATAAGGTGAACCCTTTTCTGACATACTTTTCTGACACCATATGAATTCGCGAAACTTAACGGAATAAACCACCTAAACCGTGTGGTTTATTCGTTAAGGTTTCCGACTCATTTAAGGGTCAGAAAGCATGTCAGAAAAGGGTTGTCACATTATGGAAACACTCCGTACAAAGAATACTGAATGGAGGCAAAATAAAAATACGGCAATAGATTATTCCAACACAACATCCCACCAGTGGTTTCTCAGGTCAGTCCCATTTTTTCCCTCTGGGTCGACATGCTTTTTCCAGTCACCATTGTTTTAACCTTGATTTAAAAACACAAGAAATTCTTGCAACCAATAGACAGAAAAGCAATTTAGTACTGTTGCTAATAAGATTTTTAGTGTATCTTTTGTGTGTTAACACATTATGTCAAGTATATATCAAAACAGGGGAGTTTCATTAACCTGACCCATCTGACACCAAACTTTTTTTTCTAAAACACGCTTATTTTGACACGTTGAATTGGAAACCCTTCACGGAATTAAAGCACATTGCGCTTATTCTGTTAAGCGTGTCGGAATTCTGATGTGTCAGATGGTCCAGGTTACGGAAACTCCCTCAACACCAAGAGGTATATCATCCTGGCTTGGTTGTATAACATGGGCTCTCGATGCTGACTTTTTTTTTTCATGATGCACTGTATATTTTGGGGCTTATCTAGCAAATTGCTGGTGGCATATGTGTATTGTAAATAGGCGATCTGAAGGTTAGAAAAAAGTTACAAAATAAAAAGCCAGTTTATTCCATTGTTTAACATTGGGATGTTTTTTTGAAGTCCTCGGAAGTTACTACCCACAAAAAAATTGTGTGGGTGTGTGTGTGAAACACCGTGTGGTAATTGGCAAATTTGACTCATCGATCTCGAGTACGATTTGAACGAGTTGTCACATTCAGTTGACCCCAGTTCTCCCGATGGTCCTAAAATACCTTTTGGAGGCACCACACCCGGTGCAAATATCATCTTGGGTCTGTGGTGCCGCAGGTGGTACAAATAATGGGTGCTTCATCTAGGGAATACTCCCAATTACCAAATCCAGAGGGGGGCTCCTGTGCCCACCCAGGAATTTTGCTGTTGCCAAAATTCTATGATACCTGCAAAAGCAAAGTGGAAAAGAGCCAACTTTCTTTACATTGCATACATGTACAAGTTTAAAATATTGATTCTATGTACCAAAGTTCAAGTAAACAGAATTAAGAATTGTGATTTACAAAAATATCGCAATATTGGACCACCCTGATTATGACTCAGCTATACGGAGACCTGCCAGTGCCTCCTAAGAAGTAGAAGTTGATAGGCCACCCAAGTGGGGGGAAAAGGCTTTGTGATCCAAAAATATACCTATATAGCAGCTTACCTGTCTGACCCATTATTTTGCACTCTAGTTTTCAAATATTAATGAAGATTAGCATGTGAGGGGTGTGGACAGGGAGGTGCTATTACTCCATAAAGTACCAAAAATAATAGTGGGCTCTCCGCACCATACTATTCATTCATCATGAAGAGTAAATGTAGGATCACAAGTTGACTCTCTTCTTTGAAAATGGATCCATTTATTGGCACATCTTTGACCTCTAGTTCTTCAAATATAATGAATCTTATCATTACTATTTTTGCCATTATCTAAAAATGTGGAGCAATCAAGGAAAACAAGCCAGAAGTTATTACTTCCTTTGCATGGATCTGCCATTGATGACATAACATGAATCCAAACCCTTTTAAATTATGGCGGAGCAGACTAGCAGGTGCAGGTGAGATTATATTTTATCTAAATTTAGCAAAATTGCATGGATTAGCCCGTAAGGTAGTAATCCCCTTTCAATTATAGGATTTGTGGTGGTATTCAATATACTTTAAAGTGGCTCCATGAAGACGAGTTCTGACTCATTTTCCTGTGAAACGCATATCCAATGAACATATTAGCTAACGTATTGTGTATATACTTTTGGGCAGTAAGGTTGGGTCATAATTATTGTCCTTAGCAATTCCTGGATAAATGTTGCCAAAATCATGGGGTGAATGCAAAATCTATTCGTAACGTGCAAGAGCGCCACTTGGTCAGAAATGGCAGCTATTATGCCAAGTCTTTGCGTCAGTGGCTCTTAAAATGTCTTTAGACAACACCGGAGACACCGACCTCAAGGTACAGGAGTTCAGAGTCATCCTAATGCATGGCAGCACACCACAGATGTATCACAGGGCAGCTATTGCACTTACAACCTTCTCAAAGCTTTTCAAAGTCTCATTATTATGACGAACTAAATAAAACAAAAATATCTATGGCGACACACTTTTGACAACTAATTTTGGACTATTTTGACCACTGACTTTTATCCTGTGTAATTTTAACGAAATTCATTGCGGGCCAATAATTTATTCTTTAAAATCTAGTTTAAAAACATGTCTCCTAATGGAGAATATGCATATAGAGGGTGCGGCTATTACATGCAAATTTTGACCTTTGCAGGCCTATATGCAAGATTTCTGCAATGGATTTTTTCTCTTTTTTGGAGTTTTTTTCTGTTTTTTAAAAAATGGAGTTTTAATCATTTGTCAAAATTTGTGTCAGTCACCAACTCTAAATTGCTCTAAAAAATAAAAGAACTTTTTCCTGGGGTCAAACAGCTGTGTTCTTCTTGCCAGTCACAATATGTCATACTACAAATAAATCGTATTACTGCAATGCAATCCTCTGTGAGTCCAAGGAAAAGATTAACACTAAAAACAGAGATTCCAATTCTTAGGTATGATACTCGCGACCACCACCAAAAAAAGCGAGCCCATATAAACCCTGTTCAAACACACATATTTGTTTAAAGGGGGGATGGCCCCCGATTTAAGTACAGAAAGTTTTTCATCTTGAGAAACTGATATTAATGCCAACACCCATCTGGAAAGTTTGGCGCCGATATTAACCCGTTTTTATGTCAGAACTAAAAAACATGATTTTGTAATCCGTAGAGGACGTGGTAAAATTAATATTGTCGATGCCAAATGGGACGCATTTTCGCTCATAACAGCCAAACAAACATTCTTTATCCCTAGGATTTCACAGTTTACAGGGCAAAAAATGAGAAAAAGAGTAAATTCGTACTTTGTTCAGATACCAATTTCGACCACTTTCCAGTAAAAATGTGGGGTTCTGGGGATGAGGTTATTAATGATCGAACCATGGCCCTTTTACTATTTTAAAATTGTCGCTACCTGTTGTTAACTTGCTCATTTCACGCCCCGAGTTTGGAAGTACTTCTCATGTGTGTTTTACATTGTACATTCTTAAAATGTGCGATTTGTGCTCGGAAGCACATTACAATGCACACATCACTACAAACTGGAGGTGAAACAAGTATAGAAAATTCAACGAAAGAGTTCTCATTTCTTGTAAATGTTTATGCACTGTAAGCTAACACTGTAACTGTATTTGTTCTTGTAGAGTGGCACCAATTGTAGATGATGGTGGTTATTGTTATTATCTAATCTCCAAGTTTTGTCTGGATACACCAAATTTTACCCCCTTTGACCGTGAATTGACCCTGATGACCATGGTCGTGACCTTTTGAGACACTTTTTTGGGCATCAACAATCAACCCCCACCTCCAGTTTCATTTCTAATCAACACATGTAATACCCAATTTGACCTCCTTAACCTTGAAGTGACCCCTATGACTCGTGTCATGACCTTAAAATTTTCATCACAGCATCAACATCGGACCCCACCCTCCATTTTCATTTCCCCATACACCAATGTTTAACAATCCCTCTAACATTGTTGATTAGCGTTATTATTCTTACTTCACCTGTTACTGACAGTGCCAGACCCTGTCGTGGGCTAAGGCCTTTATCAATGAATATGTAACATTTCGCTCTAACTTGTTTATTTACTAGTTTTACTACATATCACTGTTACAAGCCAGTGCCAGACCATGTTCGTGGACAAAGCCTTATTATGAATATGTACATTTTGCTCTAACATTGTTATTATCATATTACCACCAGTGCCAGACCCTGTCGTGGATTAAGCTTATCAATGAATATGTACTCTTTCCGCTCTAACATTGTTATTACTCAATTATTATTATTACTTCACCTGTTACTTGACGCCCGTGCCAGACCCTGTCGTGGTCTAAGCTTATCAATGAATATGTAACCTTTCGCTCTAACATTGTTATTAGCATTATTATTATTACTGCCAATATTTCACCTGTTACTGCCAGTAGCCAGACCCTGTCGCGGGCTAAGCTTATCAATGAATATGTAACATTTCGCTCTAAACCTTGTTATTACTTAGGTATTATTATTATTACTTCAACCTTTCCTGCCATTGCCAGACCCTGTCGGGGATTAACGCGTATCAAGAAAATTTAACATTTCCTCTAACATTGTTTACATTTTATTAGTTACTTCACCTGTTACTGCCATTGCCAGACCCTGGTCGCTTCTAACATTGTTATTAGCATTCTCATTATTATTCCTTCCTGTTCTCTTGCCAGTTGCCAGACCCGGTCGTGGACTAGAGCTTATCATGAATCTGTAACATTTACGCTACTACATTGTTATTAGTGTTATTATTATTACTTCACCGGTTCGCCTGCCAGTGCCAGACCCTGTCGTGGATTAAGCTTATCAATGAATTGTAACAGTTCACTCTCCCCTTGTTATTAGCGTTATTATTAGTACTTCAACCACTGTTTCTGCCAGTGCCAGACCCTGTCATGGGCTAAGCTTATCAATGAATATGTAAACATTCACTTAACATTGTTTTATCGTTTATTGATTCCTTCACTGTTACTGCCAGTGCCAGACCCTGTCGTTGGGCTAAGCTTATCAATGAATATGTAAACATTTCCTCTAACCATATGTTATAGCATTATTATAATTACTTACTTCGCCTGTTACTGCCATGCCAGACCCTGTCGTGGACAAAGCTATCACTGGGAATATGTAACATTTCATTCTAATGTTATTATTAGCATTATTCTGATACTATATTAACTTTTCGGGCCTGTTACTTGCCAGTGCCAGACCCTGTCATGGGCTAAGCTTATCAATGAATATGTCACATTTCGCTCTATACGTTGTTATACATTTTTATTATTACTTCACCTATTACTGCCAGTGCCAGACCCTGTCGTGGGCTAAGCTTATCAATTAATATGTAACGATTTCACTCTAACATTGTTATAGCATTATTATTACTTTACCTGTTACTGCCAGTGCCAGACCCTGTCGTGGACTCAGCTTATCGCCGGTCTAGTGTACTCAGCCAACCCTGCCAGCACCAACCTGCAAAAAAACAGCACTCTTGGTAATAGAGGAATACAAGGCTTAAAGGATAAGGAATCCAGCAGAGAAGCAGTTCTCCAACCACTGTGTTGCCTGCTTTTGCATTCCACCTTTAAATCACTCTCTTCACAGTTGACTTCTTTTCCTTCCAACTTCATTAAATTTTAAATGGTATTTTACCCCAACCCCTGACCCTCCCGAGACCTCCAACGGCTCCACGTGTCACCCCCACCCCTCCCCTTAACACCTCTTCCCTCCCATTCCCCGAAATACACCAACCATCCCTCCCCCTTCCCGAGACAACCCCACCCCTCCCCCTCCCTGAGACCAAAACACCCCAGCCCTCCCAGAGACACCACACACACCCCTCCCCCTCCCGGAGTACACCCCCACCACCCGCGCCCCCCTCCATTAGAATCCCCCTCCCCGAGACAACCCACCCCCTCCCCAAAAAACACACCCCACCCCACCTCCCCCTGCCCCACACACCCACCCCTCCCCCAACCATGCACCAACAAGCCCTTGAACCCAATTACGATTCAGCTAACAGATTTATGGCAGAGGGGTCCTTTCACATAGCGAATGAATTTTGGTATATATTCTATGTAATCCCGTTGTTAAAGCATGACAGCATTTGCATATTAATTAGCTCATTTGCATACCTGAGCCCATATATCACACACTTTCAAAGGAAAGAAGATGCACACCATGACAGGCCTTTCATGTAGTGAAGGAATTTTGTGCATTCGATGCACTACCGTTCAAAAATCATAGTGGTTTATACGATACGCAACGGCCCAATTTTTTATGCAATATTAATTCTGCTCAATTTGCATATGTATTTGCCCAAATATGCCCCAAAAATCTATTCAGGGTAAGACTCTTCAAACCCACTTCTTCCACCAAGTTACATCATTATAGACTCCAGATACCTTGTATTAGATATTGTTTGAATTCGAATTAGATACTTTTATTAACAATTAGCATATTTTATGCTCCAAAATTTAATCAGGTCGCGAACTTATCAACCCGCTTCTTTCCACAGTACAACTCATTGTAGCCCTTACAGAACTCCCGATAAATCGAACACAAAGTGGGTTAACATTTTATCACTAACGGACGGACGAACGAAACTGTGGACAGACTGAATAACGGCATGCTCATTTCATAGCCCCCGTTCCGCGGGGACAAAAAAGGTAAATCTTTCAAAATTGAACTGGGAGTAGAAAAATTGTACAAGGTGTTTACCAGATTTGGGCATTTAAATTTGTAAGGGGTCATTTTCACCAAAACAAAAACTGACCCTACTTGAAGTTCTACCCTAGAACCGTGTTTTTCTGTTTTTCTCAATTTTTTGTACTATTGAAGTATAAACCATGGTTGTTCTCTTCTTTAACCTGAGTCCCTTACTTAACCCATTTCCATGATGGTTCCCCACAAGAAATGGTCTTCAGACCTGTGTACAAATGTTGACATCATTAAATGGTTTATAACACAAAACCCCAAAACAACAATTAAAATTTTTCTGTTTTTTGACACCCTAAAGGGTCATTCCATGCCCAACACCCAAGGTGTGGAACCCACCCTCTCAGATTTGTTGAATGCAGTCAAGGTACATTTTATGGGGCTACATAGGAGGTCAAAAGGAAAAATTAAATTCCATGCATTGTTCCGTTTTGAAGTTGGGCTCTCAAAAGTTTTACGACTCGAACTTATAAAATTTGTGATTCAGTAATAAAAAAACTTTAATAATCTCTATTTATAATAATTCCATTAGTTGCCACTTGTTGCATCATTAACAAAGCAAGTAAAATTTCTTCTTTACATCCCCCTAGTAAAATAGGGGGCCCCTCAAATAGTTGCCATGGTGCACAATGGACTAAAATGGGACCAAACATAGAGGGGTCCGCGTATTTGCGCGTACACCTGAAATGAAGTTCTAGCATTGAAAAAATATTAGCATACACTATAACCACACTGTGATAAAGTTGTGTTTTGTATTTTTTGATGTCTTCAGTGAAAAAAATGTGATTACCTATCAAGCAAAAATTAAGCTCAAGTTTTTTGGTTTTAAAAGTTGCTGAATTCAGAAACCTTTCACATAAAATTGCAAAAATTTGACTAATATTTTTTGGATTTTTTTTGTGGCCGCCAGCGCCTCTAGCTGGCAGGACCACTTTGCAATCCGTTGTGCGTGTGTAAATGTATGTGTGTGTGTATGTGAGTTTTTTTTTTGGTTGTTCTTGTTGTTTTGTTGTTTTCCAAATTTTTAATTTTTTAAAAAAAGAAAAAACCTAAAAAATTAAAAGTTTAACTTCAATTGAGAACCCAACTTCTGTCATAGGTGCCACAATGGGATCCCTCATATGTTGTGAGGGTCCAAGGTCATGTCGAAAGGTCAAAGTTCATGTGAGGGTCAGTTGAAAAATGGGGCTAAACTGTAAAATTTGATCTAATTGAAACTTGAAGTCATGGACCAAACTTTTGTCATAGGGGCACACCATCGATCCTCTATGTTGATGAGATCAAAGGTCCCGTGCCAGGGTCCAAGGTCATGGGGTGGCCACGCTTATATTCTTTGATTATAGCGAGCGCGCAAGCCGGAAACAACCTGCGAAATTCACTTTTTTCAATCACACAGACCACTTTTAGATGTGATCAGTATCATCCAAAACTGTTTTCCCAAACAATTCCTACATACATGGGTTAGGTGACCAGTTTCAAAATTTTCCTAGTCTTTTGCACTTTTTTCCTGGTAAGTTTTCTGAATTCTGCACTTTTATTAAAACAAAATGGTAAAATTTAATTTTCGGTTTTTTTGTTTTTTTAAGAATTTATAAAAATCAACACAAACTTATTCACAATGATTGTATAGTGATCTATATTTTTTTCAAAGCTAGAACTTCAATATCAGTTGTACGCATCAAATAAGCGCCCTCTAGGTTTTGGTCCCACAGGTGAGGCCATTTCGCACCATGGCACTATTTGAGGGCCTATTTTTAATAGGGGGATCGAACAAAATTCTACTTGCTTTGTTATTATGCAACAAGTGGCAACTACTGATTAATAATAGCATAATAAAGTTTTTTTAATACTGAATCACATTTTAAGAGTCCAGTCTTAAACTTTGAGAGCCATAACTTCAAACCGTAATGACATTTGAAATTTTTTGTTTTTTTGTTAATTAATATAAATGCATATATGAAATGTACCTTTGACTGCAATTCAACAAAATCTGAGAAGTTGGGTTCCACACCTTGGTGTTTTTTGGCAGGGAATGACCCTAACGATGTACGCACGTACATCGCCTGGCCTGCAGGGCTAGAAGTTTGGGCCGAGATCTGAGATCGATTCCCTCAAAGCTTCTCGGACATTGATTTGCGTAAGTAAAGTTGATTCTCGCAAACTTAGAACTTCACACAGTACGGAGCGAATTAGATGATTTGTTTTTGTGCCCTCCCTCCCGCCAAATTCCATTTTGAGAATCAAGACTGATTCTCGCAGTCAGCTTACGAAATTCTTCTATAAAAACCCCTGCGCCTGTTTGAATAAAAACACTCCTTTTTACGCGTTTTTTTTGTTCACGGGATTCACGCATTCATATCCACCTTTGAATAACAAGTGGGCCATCAAACAATTGCCACAAGTGCCCACCAAGTGCCCCCATCCAATTGGCCCAACACAAGTGCCCCTAACCCAAACAAGGTAGCCAACGTGCTACCCCCCTTTTACTTGCCCCCACCGCCCCCCCCCCCCCCTTGCCCCCGCCCCCGCCCCCCCCCCCCCCCCCCCCGGGCATCGTCCAAAACTTTAATAATCAATTTTTGTTTAAAGTTTTCTGATCTGGACAATTAAATTGATGGAGAGAACTATGTGTAACGCAATAATAAAATTAAACAGTTGTCAGAAATCACTGCATTTTTTTCAGTACTCTTATTTTGTGCTCCTAAACATAAAGAGGTTTGAACACCACTGGATCCCCTGACATCCTTAAAGGGGGATGGGGCCTGATTTGATAGACCGTATTCAATATGACGTCAGCCACCAGACCTGTTGGTGCATAGGGGGTGAAACGCATTCAACACCAGGTCGTCACGTGCTGGGCGCTGACAGTTTTGAATATTGCAGCAACGGAATAATTATCATTTTGGGTGCTTGTATAAGCACCATAATGTCATTCGAATACCAACATCCGCCAAATATCAGTTGTTGTTGGGTGCTATTGGTGGTTAAATTTTGTCCTACCCATGGCCACACCACGAATGAAATGACACGTCATCTCCTTGATTTAAATAAACACCCTCAATGAATACATCTTGTCAATCCTAAGCGCGCATTGCATTATGAGAAAAAAAGAGTATCTGATCACAATGATCCAGGTACACATTATTACACCTGGCCCACCTCTAACACATCATTAATTTGTATCACTTACGATTTGAGTTATTGCAAGCGCACCCACAGTATGTGGATGAAGTGGATGCCCGCCCATTGCTTTCTATTGGTTGGTACCTAGGTTTTCTTTGTGTCGGCAAAATTGCGAGATGTTTAATATTTTAAAGATTACGTAACTTTTTGCCTCTCTATCTATATAGAAACCTCTTTGTGTTGTTGGACAATATGCATACATTCCAGGACTACATACATTAAAATGCTGTAAATCGATCCATGTTTAGCGATTGCACAGGGCATTGAAACAGGTGCATGTATTGTAGTACTGAACTTGCCTCTATCTTGTCACCAACATGGCTGGCTATGAATACGGTCTATACGATAAAGTTTTCATCTTGATTGAACATCCTAAACAAGTGAACGTCATAAGGTGCCCACCATCTATAGATATAAGTATACCTTCTATGGTGAGGAGACAGTGATTGGCAATGAGCAACATCCCTGGACTTTAGGGCCTAATAGATATAACATGTAACCTGTACTTAGTCAAGTTGTTTATATTAAAACTCCTATTTAAGTAAATGTGAACAATTTTACAGCAAGTTGAAAAAGTTTCCATCCTTCAAAATTTCAACTTGCAGGGTTGTCGGTTGTGTATAACTTGTACCCTACCGTAGAGAAAGTTTTGGTGCCCGGGCCAATCGGACAGGCAATTTCTCCAGCCCTACAACATCCTTGAATGAACCACAATGGTCTTTCCATATCTTCATTGTGCATTTATTTTTTCCAGCTCTGAACTCTAATTTTTCCCCAAGTCAGTGCCAAAATATATATTTCAGATGTCTAATGTATGTGAATGAAAGCGTCCTTAGTTTTATTATTGATGTGACAACCTACGTGCTTTTTACCCTTCCTTGAGCCATTACATCAGTGTGTAAATGCAATATAGCCGCATCTGACATTAAAGAGACAGGAGGAGATTGTTTTGGATAACAATTTCTCTCAATTTCACTGGATCGGTTGTAGACCACCTACCGAGAACGTTCCGAAGATTTATTGGACACACAAGTGCAAAAGATAAACGCAAACCTTGTTTTCACCTTGCATGCTATCGTAATCTTTCCCCATAGAAACCATTCTTTGACTTTCTGGTTTCTGTCGGCACGACAAAAGTACTAAAATCATCATCTTATTACATAAACGGGCGGATTTGGCTTATTCACTTCATGTGTGTATCAATCATTGGACAAGCATTCTCAAATATGTAAAAAACCGGGGTCGAGAAAAATTGGGGGCGCTTCTTTCTGGAAATCTCTCATGTCTCTTAAATCGGCAGCATTAAATCATGAGCATTGATTCAGAGCACTGGCATACTCGCAGCTAAGCAGAGTGCAAATCCACAACAAACGCTATCTTGAATACGTTGACAACACCGAGCAAGGCAAATGGAGTAAAAATGAGT
>JAMKCH010001379.1:0-50815 GCA_023653785.1 Ophioderma brevispina
TCACAAGATATGGTATAGTTTCACTATTTTCGATAAACCATGTTAGAGTACATTTTTGCCCGTATAGTACCTTTTCTGCCTGTTATAGTAACTTTCTGCCCGGTATAGTAATTCTTTGACTGGTATGTAACTCGTTGACTGGTATATAATTTCGCCCTAGCTGTAGTCTCATTACTGCAGCTGGACGGATTATTAATGGAGTATATAAAACAAATATTAAGTAGATTCATCCAAAGCGATCTTCCAAACACGTGACCAGATCGTTCTACTGGTCAAGACAGGAGGTTCTCATTCTACACGAAATGAATGGAGCTTAGTAAGTATATGGAGCTCACACCAAACAACGAAAGGATATTAATTTCTCTTTAGTTAATTCACATTCCCGAAGCACGGGTGGTTATTTAATCAGCTATCAATGGATCTAATACTCAAGATACCTCCTGTATCCGCTTATCTCAATACCATGATAAGATAACATAATAAGAACGAATAGATAGCTGCTGTGTGATACAAGAACATGGTCACATTGATGTGAACTTGTATAGTTGTATACAAATAAACTTACTGTCACAGAGCAGCTGTCGACTTTAATAAACGAGAGATAAAGGTACATCATCATTTTGTCCGATCACCCCCTCCCATCCCAGCATAAAAGATCGTTTTTCGATGAATCTACTATAACGCCCCTTATTCGGGGCCATAGTCAAATCGATTGACCCTCGTTGATCTCGAGACCGTACTATTTCCCTCAGCTCCGCTTCGGAAAATAGTATGTCTCTAGATCACCTCCGGGTCAATAGATTTGATTATATACCTCATATATATATTCTGTCCTCTGTTGGTTAAAAGTGGAGGGATAAATTCAACTAGCTTCAAGACTTGAACCAAAAATGAACTATGGCCCTTGGAGAGCGGGCCATCTCATTCATGAATTATGCCCGGGACACCTCTTCCAGCATAGAGGACCTGCCGTACAGACTATCCATCCGTATTACGAGTGTACCTAATTGCAAGTCTGGTGTAAGAGATTAATACATCCAAACTCGCCGGGGTCAACATTCTGTGTGTGAAAGCAGACGATCGCTTTTTGGGATTTTTGTTCATCATTTACCACACGCAGTGCTGGTCCAGAAGTCGGTACAAACACCCCGACAAGGCAACGAAATGGCTGATCACATAACTCTAGAGCTTTGTAGACGACGAGGTCTTTAAATGATCATGACGCAGCTGTAAGTGCTAAGACCAAACGGCAGGTAAAATTACGCCGTGAATTTTCGAGGATTATTGGACAGCGGTGACGACCACTCTGCATGCGTGAACGGTTGCCGAATTCGGAGTTCGATAATTGCTACGCATCTTGCCGACAGAAAAATGGCACTTTGTATAGCAAAAATTCATGATTGCGATCCGTTTTTGGCCTCCAACGTCCCTCCCAAACACCAGGAAGTTGATATCCAAGGTCATGAAGATTTTGCTAATTCTTCACGAGTTTTTAAATGTTTGATCAGGCAAACCCTGAAACAGAAAGGTTAAGGCTTGGTAAGGTTGTTGTAAAGGACAAAAATCCAATATAGACAGAGACAGGGCCTTAATTCAAGAGTCAGGATTGAATGCATCCACAAGGTACAGGGAACAAGTGTTCTGGATTATAAGCTGTACTTTGAATAGGGCAGGAAGAAATTTACGACATGATGCAGATCTTTTAAAAATGTTGACATGAATTGAAGAAAGTGGAGACTTTTGAAATTAACGTGTTACTGTTCGCGTTGTGCTGTTTATAATTGGATTGTTAATTGGAACACTTAGAAGTTGGATACTGGAGAACTATCGGTAAGTTACACGAAATTGTTGTTATTAAAACTATGGCCTACACATTTAGGGCCGATGTTAAAGATCTTGGTTAGAAGGTTCTTTTAACCAACAGATGACAAGAATCTATATATTCGCGATTAGAAAACAAATATAACCTGCTTTTATTCGGGACATGGTGAAAACTATAGGCCCTCGGTGAGTCGAACATACTATGCCCGCGGCTACGCCGGGGCATAGTTATGGTTTCGGGATCACATGGCATCTAGTGTAAAAACCATGCCCCTAAAAGCAGTCAATATTTGCATCCTATGTCCCTCATGGGCAGTCAATATTTGTATAAATATATTAAAAACTATATGTAACAACTTAAATCTGTAGTGTTTGTATGGTGATTAATTATCCAAAATGCTCAAAATTACCAACCAAAAGGTATATTGTGGACATACTATGCTTTTTTAAGATGTCTTTGCTAGTTATCTAACACCAGTATCGATAGAGCCAATTTGGTACACATTTTGATGTAACTATCCAAACAGCTGGACCAATTTAATATCAATCTTTGTTACCAGAAGTGTTCAGGTTAGAACACTGTTTAATTTTGCTTTTAAAAGAGGTATTTAAAGTTTTTTTTCTTTTTTTTTTGACCTTTTTTGGTATTTAAGTTTTAAACAACATGTTCAGTTTGTTGTTATAAAAATTTGTCTTAAAGTGTATAGTGTTCTTCATTGAGGATATGAGAGCTGGCACATGTGTACACTTACCATCAAGTATCGTGGGAAACGAACTTGCGGTTTTGATAATAGACAAAAGCGATAATGCAATTGCACGGTGCATTTAAAACAACAGTTTTTTGTGTATATCTGGCCAAAGTGGTGGATTGAAAGTGGAAAATTTCAAGGATGATAATGAGAAAATATAAACAAGGTTGTATAATTTTAAACAAATTTTAAACAACTCGCAATCTGTAACCAAAATGTGTTCACCATGTCATTCATCCTTGTTTAAAAATTTAAACAACTGATGTTTGAATTTTTTTAAACCAAGTTGTTGAATTTTTAACATGCTGTTTAATTTTTCTTAAACAGGTGTTTATTTTTTAAACACGGTTGGTTGAATTATGCCATAGTAAACAACGGTGGTTTAAAATTTAAACAAAAACAGTGTAATACGCTGCCAAGCGAGGGTGTAAACATAATATGACATGAAGGGTCACCCACCTTTCTTTAAAATATTGCAGTTTCAGAAAATGGTAAATGCAATAAATATGGTAGTTAAAGACATTCTAAAACATATGACCCTTACAAATAAACATGTAAATCTTCAACCCTTTGAATGTACTTTTTCTGCTTGATAAACAAAAATATGAGCTGTTCCACTATGATACAAGTTTAAAGCAATATTGGCACGTTTTTGAACAGCGCCCCCAATTTTCAAAACAATTTGATATTTTTGCACAGTACGTTGGTAATTGTCTAGGAAAACTACATCTGCGAACGCGAATGCTAAAAAATGACGTATTTATCACCAAATAAGCGATTTGTAATTAGAATGGGGATCCCAGGATTGGACTTAACGCAGAGCTGGAAATGCTACGTTTATGTCGTCCATTATGAAATAGTACAACTCGAGAAAAGAAAAAAAAAAAACAAAAAAAAAACCCCTCTAACTGACTTGCCCCGAAACTATTTAAAACAAGTTACAATAAGGGATGAGCTATAGAAGTATATATGGCCGCTATTTCCCGGCTATTCACATTGGAAGGCCGTTTCCAGAAGCCGTTGAATTATATCGGGGATCCCCGATAATAATTATTTAGTACACATTCCTTCGTTTGTGACACATAGACATTTCGAGCTTAACATTCACGGGTCTGTTAATAGCCAGGTACAATATGCAAACCGGGTTAAAAAATCTCCAAATTTTGGAAATTGGGGGCGCCCTCAAAAAAATGTGCTAATATTGTGCTTAATACAAGATATTGAAAGCTAATTAAAGACATAGAGAGGCACCAATGCTATTATGATTTTAAATTCATATGGGGACTCATGTGTTTCCAAAGCAATTGAGAAAGCTTTTCGCATCACATATAGTTTCTGTGTTTGCATATGATTGGTCATCAATTTTGTTAACACTACGCGTTTATGGATGCTGCCAAGTCTCGGTGACAGACACCGCCTTATCTGTTTGCACTTTCATTATCTAGATATCTCTCTTTGCAAGATGGAAGCAATCAAATTATTTCAATTTGTTGGAGATCAAATTCCTACAAAAAACAACTACAAACTAGAATTTGTGACCTGCTCCACAACACCAGGACAAAGTCACAGAATAATTTGGAGGCAAAGAGATCAATAAACTGTGTAAAATCAATAGAACACAAAAGAATTTCAAGGCATATTCATATTCATATTTTTCCTATTCCTATTCATAGTTATTTTTATCCAAATCAAGCAACCATGTGGTTACAGTATATATCAAGATATTAATTAATTATCTTATGGAGTTTTGTATTATTATAGATACTATAATGTAATTGCTTAAGTACTTTATAATAGGTGCCGTAAGCCGTTATCATCGATTAATGCAAGATGAAGGACGAGGACGCTGCCCATAACGCAGTAGCGTGCAAGAGCAGCGCCCTTCAAAAACAAGGTTACTAAACTACTATCAAAATAAAGGACATACATATAACAACTGTTTGCAAACCAAATAAAATAGAAGTATATAGTTCAAAAGAACTAAGGGTGGCAGAACTGAATAACAATAAAATATAAGGAGACGGACTTAATAGAGGAAGAGGGGAAGCTAGAGAAAAATTATGAAAATGATGACATTAGGAATGAGCAATGATGCTCAAGGAGATGGATTGGGGGTCATATAACCCCCAAGGGCATTTTTTATATGATTATAAGTATGCCAAAGAAAAGTGCGTTTTTCAAATCAGTATGAGCCAGATTCCAAAGCAGTGGGCCTTGGGTTTTACGGTATTTTGAGCAAGTTTAGTATTATTTGGTAGTTATGATAAAGGGGAAGTAACATTGCCGAGTTTGCATGGTATGTGTAAGAGGAGCAAAACATTTAAAATAATTTGCATTATAAGTTCATCAGGCAAAAGATAATAATTAAACTGTACATGAATGATACTAGTTGACGTTTATAAATATCGTAAATTAAAGGGTAGTGAGGGCCAATAAAAAGTGGATCGTATGAGCACGCAAAAGAGAATATGTACATGTCCTACAATTTTCTTGAAGTAGAAAAAAATCTAGCTTGCATTATTAATATCAGCCCAGATTTAAAGCGCCGTAGGAGAGATATGGTAAAACAAGAGAATTATAAAGGTCTTAAAGAGAAGTTAAAGGCGAGAAAGGTTTGATTTTCGTTCAATCCATATATTTGAAATATTTTTGCAATATGTTTGTATGAATGACCAAGATAGATTGTGATCCTAAGTAGCCTAAAAATTTAGTGGTATTGACTTTAGTAATGTTTGTGTTTTTAGGTTTTTTTCTTTGTTTTAGGTTTTTGTGTTTTTGTGGGTTTTTTTAAATACCATAAATTGGTCTTTCTTCTTAATGTTAAGTGATAGTTTGTTAGTTTTGAACAGTTGGAAGGAACTGTTTGAAGTGTCGTATACTAAGATGTCAAAGAGGTCTGGGTTTGGTGTGAAAAAAAATATTAGTGTCATCGGAAAATAGGACAAAATAAGGTTTTGAAAAAGGGGGAGGTCATGAAATAAAGTAAAAAAGAAGGGTCAAGTATCGATCCGTGAGGTTACCCGCATGTAATACTGCTAACGAAAGTAAAATTAGAGCATTAAAACGAACACCATTGTTTTCTCTCAGACAGATAACTACGTATCCAATTATTGGCAGGGGCACATTGATACCATTATGATTAAGTTTAGAGGAGAATTCATGATTTATGATCAAAGGCCTTGCTAAGGTCTAGAAAGATCCCACCAGTTTGTAATTTCTTATCCAAGTGCTTGTTATTTTACAGTATAATTCATTATTGCCATATGGGGATATCTTTGCCTAAAACCACACTGTTGAGGAGAAAGGATATTATGATGGGGAAATAAAAGCAAAAAATACGAGCATATACAATTTTTCTAAAAGTTTAGATATAGCTGGGAGTACGGATATAGGTCTGTCATCAGAAATCATGTTTATCGCCGGATTTATTAAAAAATAGGAGTGACATTAGCAACTTAACTTTGTGGGAACAATACCGGTTGATAAAAGATGTTAAAGATGGGGGTCAATACACAGTAATGGAGGGTAATATTTTCTTAAGAAGATTATTACTTATATCATCATTACCACTGCTGTACTAGATTTTAGCTTAGACTGTAATTTGGGCTACTTCTTCCTAGACGTCGGGGGGGAAAAAAAAAACAAACTCTTAAATATTATAGGATGATATGGGTGGTTTTACAAATTGAGATGGTTTCAGGGATTTTATTAGGCAATGATGATCCAATATTAGTAAAAAAATGATTAAATTTTTTCCGCAATTCTTATCATAAATTTTCTCACATCAGATTATGAAGAACCCGGAGATTAGTTTTTTATTGCGGCCAAGTAGGTTATTAAGAGTATTACACATTTCTTCATGTTATTTTGGTTATCTTCTATTTTGGGATTATTGTAACTTTGATGGAAAAAAAAATGGAGGTGCAATGTTTACATTTGTCTTATACATCATTTTAAGCTTTTTTCTCAGCATTTCAAATCTGCACATATCTCAAATGAAAATTTTCTGACTTTATCAGGGTTTCGTGGGAGAAGGTAACATTTTGCAGTTCTCAGCTCGTTGTCCTCCTGGCTATCATCAGAGATTCAGTGACTATAATAGTATGGGCCACCTTTGGTTATTAGTCAATCAGAACAAATATCCAAATAAAAATGGCGAGATTGGAACAATATAGGCCACACTAATTTACTCATATCGGACCAGTATTGGCTACAGTTATCGCTCCAATATTATTGCTCAACGGCCCAACATTGGACCATATTGTGCCTGGGCCAAGTGGGACACCAATATTGGGCCAATCGTGGTAATAGATAGTGACCATATTGGGAATATATCAATATTTTTATTCAACACAAAAGAAATATATTTTCACCCTGTTTATTTAAATAAATGATTAATTAAATTTTAAAAAAAAAAAAATAGGTTATTTTTGTATTAAATGGATGTATTATATTAGTAGAATATTGAAATATTGTGTTCTGATCAAAAGCAATGTCCTTGAGAGATGTTAGCGTATTCTGTATGTTTTGATGTTTTCACCCTGGTATTTTAGGAAAAATTAGCTTTAAGCAATAGGGGCCACGTGATCCCATTAATTTGGATCTATTTTGGCGTTTGGTCGATTATTGCCAATATGATGCAGCAATATTAGACCATTAAAGGATGCCGATGATGAAGCCGCTATCAACAATTGCCACTGGACAACCATAGTGGACCCAATATACGTAGCAACGTTGATTGACGATGCCAAGATTACAGAGGGGAACCATTGTTGGGCCAATATATGGGTGCTATCTGGGAAGGTACTTCAAGCAATAATGGCACATTTTGTTAAGAGCGCCCCCCACTTTTCAAAAGTATTGATATTTTGCACAGTTACATTGGTTAAGTTGTCTAGAAAACTATACATGCGAACGAGGATGTAGAAATGCGTATTTATCATAAATAAGCGATTTTGTAATTAGAATTGGAATTCCAGATGGGACCTTAACGGAAGACAGCTGGAAAATGCTACGTTTATGTCGTCCATGATGAAAATAGTGCCACCCCGAGAAGATACCTCTAATGTGACTTGCCTGAACAATTAAAACAAATAATGGAATGAGGCGTAGACACGTAAATGGCGTATTTGCCGGGACTATTCAACTTGGAAGGCCGTTTCCAGCGCCGTTGGCAATATTATCGAGGATCACGATAATAATTATTCAATTACAAAATTCCTTCGTTGTGACATAGACATTTTCGAGCTTAAACATTCACAGGTAGAGTTTACTAGCCAGTTACCAAAGAAACGTGTAAAAATCTTAATTTTTTTAAAAAAATTGGGGGGGGCCTTTAAAAAAATGTGCTAATATTGCTTTATATTCAAAATTTGGTGTGGCAAACAACACACTCAATACTGGTATTATCCATTACCACATATAGGTAGACAAAATTGGGCATGCCTTCTACTTTTTTGGAAGGTTACTGTTTTTGTTAATATGATATTTGAACCACATCTGAAATGAGGGAATGACTTGAAATATTGGGAAGAAATGTAAAAATGTTTGGCATTGTTTGTATTTTGTCACAATTTTATGAAGATTATGACCAATTTGGCCAAAATTTTGGGTTTTTTTATAAAATTAATGTAAATTGGACTAATTTTATATATTTCGTACAATGTGGTCCCACTAAGCACTTGTTTGAACAGGTCTCAGAGATGATTGGGAATTCATACTCCCCTGGCTCGATTTGGCCTCAATTAAAGAACATGATTAAAATGAGGCTGAACACCATTTGAAAAATAGTAGGCAATGAAGACAGTGGGCATGTTAGCCACAGATAATTTTAATTAATTATACAATTAGTCGGAATTTGCATGTGATCTATTAATTGTCTTAGCTGGAGATATAGTTATATTAAAGTACAGGGTGTATTTAACTTTTATAGTAGAAATACAATATGATAGAGATATGCACTTATTTCTAGACGTATTGTAAGGCCTTATATGATCCTCAGACCGCTCTGAATATAATGACCGATGAGGCTTTACCTTTCACGAGCTAGTTTTTATGTAACAGCTAGGGTTAACTACCAAACACGCAACATTCGTCAATCGAATTCCCAACATCTCCTTCAAAACATCTGAAGTGGGAAGATTTTCCAAAATTGGCTGCATCGTTCTAGTGTTGCGCATTTCCACTTAAAAGGATGTCCTCTCGATAGGGCCCTTGGGCGGAAGTGACCATAATGAAATCAGAAACACTCTGGAATTACCGGTCTGCAGCATATTAAGAGAGACCTGATCGCTTGGCTTTAGTATTGAAGTCTATAAAAACAGCAGTTTAATGTACAGTTATTAACTCCCGTCTAATGGACAGATAAATTAAAGGCAGGCTATTGATCAAATGGGTACTGGAGATTTGAAATTTTGCTGACAAGGAGTAATCAGTGATTCCTGAGTACAAATGACCCATATTCTCCTTGTCTGATATGAAAGCATGCCCCACTTCTTAAGTTTTATTTCTATCAGATTCACTACTGTAACCCTTAAGGACTACCATCTATCTCTCGGAATCACAATTGGCTCATGATATGATATAACATGATATAAGGGCAAGAAAAAAAGGTTTGTCTCAACTTCCTGCTCACATTAGTGTAAAAAATCCCTTTTAAGCACATTTTATTTTTATATTTTTAGGTTTCAAGAGATCAAAAGATCATTTTTTTAAACTGATCAAGGAAAATTTGGACACAAATTTATAATCCATTACATTTAATTGTCATTTGAAACAAATAAAACAATGACACTATGACAGCATTATTTCTTTTACACAATTCCTGAAAAAGAAGAACCATTGTATGAAGAATCATTTGTATCTAAATCTTAGATTCATACAAAAGCTGTTGATGTCATTATGATACTAACATTTTGAAAAATAAACTTAAATAGTGTATTTCCCATTATTCTTGAAGCAGTTTTAATTTTCCTAATCAGGGAAAACAGTAGATGCCTTAACACCATGACTGCTGGTCCCATACCTGTTTCATGCTATTTACAACCTGCCCAATCTTACATAAATGACCGGTTAATTATTTCATTTTATTTTAAAATAAATTTATGACTCATACCTTTAAAGTGAACACTTTAATGCACAGAAGGCTGATCAACAACATTGCGATGGCCATCTAACGCCTCTTAGTAATCAAAATGTACAATACCACAAACCTGTAACATACTTTGCAAATGGGGGAGCATTTTGGGATCGCACAGACTTGACAAACAAAACCAGAACTGTTAAACCAAAATGGACAGATAGTCTCTGGAGCTTATTTTAAGACCTTTTCTTAAGATGTCTTTCCTTGGGCTGCAAGGGAGACCAGTGTTTGACATTTAATTGTATGACCAGGTAAAACAATAAATAAATGAAAGGCAAATAGAATGCATGTCGGCCTGTCTGTGCTACCAAAACAGACAACCTCTGCAGCTTATTTTTAAAGCATTTTCATCTTTTTCTTAGATTTTTATCAAAATATTATGCCTGCCTTTTATAACACAAGTGGAACTTGATCAGTGTGGTCTTTAGCAAAATTTAAAGGCACTATCAGTTATTTGCTGAATCAGAAAATCGAAAAAAATCATCAAAAATCAGATTTTTGCATGTCTGTAACAAGTACAGGTATCCTAACATACCCACCAAAGGATAGGACAAGAAGCATCCTAATAAGGATAAAATCAGAAATTTAGTAGTAGTAAGTAGTAAGTGTCCATACGGACACTTACTTCAACACATAATTGAATGGAGATTCGTATCTTTGAAAACTGCCGTCGTCTTCCTTTTCTGACAATTCTTCGAATGGAAAAAGCAACTTATGAGAGTTCTATAGACTTATCCTTCACTTCTCAGTTATTCCTGCAAATTTAAAATATTTTGACTCTTTCGGATAAATCACTGATAGTGTCTTTAAAGGTAGGGGAGTGAGAGTTAGATAATGGCAAAAATAAAGAAATAAAAAAGAAAAGTGGGTGAATTGAACATCCATTTGGTTTCAGTGGGGTTTTTAAGTTTAATTGAAGGGGGTTGATCCCCCTTGCTTGCCTTTTTTTCAAATTTGATCAAAACCACCTAAAAACAACCAATTTGGCATATTTTGCACAATTTTTCTAAAAAGGTACCAAATTTTCACAGTTGACTGTTTTTTTCTGGCCAAATTAAAAACAACCTTTGAGTTAGCAACATTTATAAATGGTCAGAATGCATGTGTCAAATGGGGTCAAAGGTGACATTGGGTCATTGGCAGTCAATCTGTGTACACCGGACATGAGTCTTGGACCAGTAATTCTTCTGAATATGAAGTTAATATCAATCAATGGTCAAAAGAGTATGCACGAGGCCAAAAAGTGCAGGGTTAACATTTTAACCACACATTCCCACACACCCAGAGACAAGCACATGCTACCAAAGTGATCCCTATGTGCCACACTGTTTGCAGTAGACAACACAACAAGTAACTTCTCTAGATTTAAAGGGATGTAGAGGCAATAATACTGTATTCTAATGGTAGGTAAATATAGGAATGCCTGTGGGATAAAGTTAAATTTGTGAAGCGGTCCAAAAATATCCTTTTTAATATGTACTTTCTGCTGTAGAATACTCTCCACCTTAAGCAAAACTAAATGGTTTTATTGCTGCCAGACGAAAAATGCTGAAAAAATCTAAATTCACATATGGTGTGAAATCATGGGTAGACACAGCATAGACTGCACACAAAGTAAGCGATACTATACATGCATGTAAATGATACCAAACAATAAAACTGAAATTGGATTAAAATCCAATTATATTGAATTATATATAAAAATAGTTCAAATATGATCAGACGAGACCAACCTGCCTGGAGCAATATCTATCCATGTAAAAATATTGAATCAGTATGAGATGAAATGACATTGGCAGCATGTCACATAAACCAACCATGACCACATAATTAGATAAGAATTACATTAGCATCTCAAGCATACTTTCTCCTTCTACTGTTCCAAACATTGTATAAGCAGTGCAAGGCCATTTCTAAAAGTCCTTGATAGAAAACCAGTCAGGAGCATTCCCCAAGTCCCCAGCCAAGTCCTTATTAGACAACCTTCACAAAACAACTTCCAACAGTCATCACAACATATATGCAAACAAACGTTAAAAATAGGGACAGTGGTCCCAAATAGGTTGCCTAATTGTGTGGTCGAAGAATATTGTACAGCAATAGAATGACCATAAGTGACCCCTAAATGACCTTTGACCTTCTCATCCGCTACCCATAAGATTTCTTGTCTCAATGTATGAGCACACCAAGTATGAACTTGATCCATCACTGCACTAAAAAGCTACAGTAAATTAAAAGTGTCAACCAAAATATGTATACTAGAGCAATATATTGACTCGTAAGTGACCCCTGAATGATGTTTGACCTTCTCACCTGTTACCCCACATAACGCCCCTTGTCTCAATGTATAAGCGTACCAAGTATGAACTTGATTCATCACTGCACTAAAAAGCTACATTATGTTGAAAAAATGTTTCAACATAAAAGGTGTATATACTAAATGTTTGAGATGGCGCTCTCTCAATGGGATTTCCTGCGCATCGCCTTTCCGCATTTATCTTGTGTGTTTTGTTTTTCTTTATTTTCCGGGACAAATCTTACATAACTTTCCTGGGAACTTTTTGGGCAATACATAGTAAGGGTGCCAATCGAATGCATTGTGGTCAAACAAATGTGATTATACCATCTGGCGGCATTGTTTTATGTTACTATCATGGTGTCAGTCATTCGTACTGTGATTAAAGAAAGGGTTCAGTTGACAGCGAGCAACTGATTAGATATGATGACCACATATACTTTGACACATTATGCTTGCACAGAAGTATGGCTATTTGCGCAAAGATGTCTCACTCCGCTCGGCCGAGGGCTTCACCTAAGACATGTCTTTAGCAATCTTGTCATGGTTAATGGACAAAATTTTGCGGCATCTTTGACAAAGACTAGCCAACATGTGACTTTTTCAACTGCAAAAAAAGTGCAAAATATGTATGTTGGAAGCCACATTTCTTTGTTATCTTAATTTTGTTATGCATCTGAAATAAATTAACATGTGATGATGGAAATATGTCATATTGTCCTAATGCACATAATGTGATTTGTTTGATAGTGTCAGCAGTTAAACTGCATGATTACTCATCACTCTGTGTGAAATGGAAAGGGCAAAAATGAAAGGTCTTTCATAATCTATATTATCTCTGGTTTGCATGAATGGATTAATACAAAATATAAAAAAATTAAGATACTATGAACTGTGAAACACAAGGAAAAACAACTCAACTAATCAACCATAAATGAGGCAAAGGTACATCTTCGGTGCCAAGCTCATTTTTAGATAACAACCATGTTTCCAGCATTGAAGTACATTATTATGAATGATAAAACAACTGATTTGCATGACTATTTCTAATTACTAAACAAATATAAAAAACAAACCTATTTTTTTAAACTAATTAATATTCTCAGTGTATCGTCTTCACAACTAGGGGCAAATCATTGTTTTTGAAATGCGCAAAATTGAACGAAGAGTACTATCATAGATTTCAGACCCGCATCGACCAAATGCATTTGGAAATACATGTAGATGTTGATATCTGTTCTAAAGGAAACAATTAACACATATATAACCCAAATAGTGTTATTTTGGATTTTCTTTGTATTTTTCCTGGGGTCATTAACTACGGCCCCATATCCCATAGGTTTGTACAGGGAAGGGGCGAAGTCAATTGTATCAAGGTAGATGCGTAAAATATGAAAGGGTAACTGATTTTCTTTTGATATTTATGATTTAGTTAAATGTACAGCCGTCTCAAAACTTGTGCAAGTGAAAAGTGCCCTCTTTGACTATTACAAAATATTGTTGTGACATGATACTAAGATCACCTTCAAGGGCAGTCTTAGCTTTCAAATACCGTTTGTTCTGTTCAAATTATTTGTTGTAATCTCGACTCGAGATATGTTAGTTAACGACCAAAGGGTAATCTCAATTGTGCCACTTCTTAGAAAATTGAATAGAATGTTATATCCAAATACCTTTACAGTACAGTTAATAAAGAACATTCATTGTTAGGATTTGAAATGATTATGTAAACAACTGCTCAGATGTAATTGTATTGATCTTGAAGGCATCATAAATAGTGATAAGCTGCTCATTCATATCAGTAAGTCACAATTTCTTTCATAGCAATATTCAATATGGTTCAGAATTACATGATATTAAAAAACCACAGTGGTATGGAATTCATATGGAATATATCCCACAATGCAACTTTTTTTAAAAATATTTGCTTTTTTTAATGCATAAGGCATTCAAATTCACAATACCCTAATGTACATAGAAAAAATTGTGCTGAAATTGCCAGTTGGTATTTAGTGCTATGAAGTAGTGGTCTGCGGAAAATGCCAATTCAACTTTGACCAAAAACTAGTATTTCTTAAGTTGTTTTATTGAAATATGGCTTGGCATTAAAACTGTTAAAAAACCTAAACACTTACTTTTTACAGTGTTAATTAGTTGCTTAGGCTTTAGCTATCATAAAATTGACAAAATCAAATGATTATGTCTCACCTGCAACTATTTCCAATCAAATTACTATTGTACCTTACAGAAATTCACCAACGGCAAAAAACAACTACTTAAAATTGACTAATACAATGGATTTCAGTATAATTTGAAATGGAGTGCTCTCAGTATTGAAACCCACAGTCAATTAAACATTGTAGAATTAAAGCAGCATAGCCACATTTTACAAGTATAAAATTCTTCAATTTGCTATCAAATGTAGTCTCGACATAAGAATACAGAGATATTTTACACATAAAAATAACATACCAAAATCAGATAGGGGCATTAAATAAGAAACAAAGGCAATCAGGTTTGTAGGCTAACTTTTAAGTTTTACCGTAACTTTACTCAACAAATGTGTCTAATTCAAATAAATATAGACGTCGTGACTACAGAAAAGTCACAGAATGGTCAAACAGGGTGGATGCAAAGGGAATCAAACTCTGGCGGTGTTTTAATTCCATCGTCTGCTGAATAAATGACTCCGGAGTCATTTTATTACAAAATCGTCTATTTACCCATAAAGGCACTGATTTGGGCTAATGCATATAAAAGGTTGGAAAATCCGCAAAATATCAATTTGAAAAATCTTGAGGGTGCACATTTTTCAAGTAAGCCAGTGTCTCTTTAAAACACATAGAATTTACAATGAATTGCTTATAAGGATATTAGTTAGGCATGTTATGAAGGCTAAAGAATTGAGTTACCGAGTTGTGCTCAGGGAAATTTCTCATGCAATGGTTTTACCTGTAGCTGATCTAATATATTGCAAATGCAATGTAATCAAAGTATGACATCTCAGGAGTGGAAAATTAGTGAAATAGAAGAGATTACTAGCTTTTGGGCATGGAAATGTTAATCTGTGAAATGTTCACTGATTACACATTGTTGTGACCCAACTTCTAATTTCTTAATTGAAAATCATGGTAGAGACATACAATTTGAGACTAGTATACCTAGAGAGTAAAAAACAATAATAATATAATATAATAATAATAAGAATAATAACGGTTATTTAATCTCAAATCGTGGGCTATAGGCCAAATTGCTAGAGAATTTACAACTAAGAATACTAGACAGAAACAATGCCACCTTGGAGGCAGCAGCTTAAAACAGCGCCATATTGCCAACATCAAACAAAAAACTACAGAAACACACACCGGATGGTAGTGCAAGCTTTCATGTTATCAGTGCCCATTCAAATGAAACATGGAGAAAGTGGCATTCGGTTTTAATCAATATCTGTTATACAAATAAAATCCCAAATTTTAATTTTATTGAAAATATGATTAATGAGCAAAAGAGGATTTGAATTCAAGACCCTTAACTTCAGAGGCCAGCTTGCTAACCACTAGACACGACACAAACGGTGATCAGTAAGCAGCTCGAGCATATCAAACCAGGTCTGTTTGGTTTGTAATGACTTGGCCGCACAGCAGTGCTTTGAGCGTCTTAAGCTTGCTTTGGCTAGGTTTCCGCAATCAGGTCGTTCACAATTTGGTGTTTCAATTCATGACCTCACAAGAATATACTCATTATTTTAAGAAGGGCTCACATTGAAACTTTTAGGGTTTGCCTATGTCATCAATAGATTCATTCCATAAGACATACCCCCAAAATCAGACAATTTCCCAAATTAGATGCATTCTGCTAAAAAAATCCAAGAAATCCAAGTTGCAAAATAAACTGTGTTCAAGATTGGTTCAATGCATGTGAAATCATAGATAACAAAGATTTAATATCTCAATTTTACATTTTGAACATCTCCAAGAATGTCACCAAACACTGAATTTGACCAAATCTAACATATATTTCACAATTGAGGGTACAAAATTGGGCCATTTTCAAAAGTCATTTCCATAGCCATAACAAAACACTGATACTAAACCGTTCAAGAATTTTAGATAAATCAGATCCATGTGTAAACACCATTTACTTCAAAATACCTCACCAAACTTCAACATTGCAAAGAATCATAAAATAACAAAACAATACCCCACCAGACCCAAGCCCTACATGCCACAATTAGTGCATTGACTACTTGCTTCAAATCTCTGTTGGTATGCTTGTCTAAAGCTACAACAAACTTGGAACATACGGTCTTGAGAGCAGAATAAAGATATTAATTAAAACGGGGACAAGAGTTGTCATGAAAAAACCTGCTTAACTCAATGGTAAAGAATATAAAACTGTCGCACAGAACTTTTTTTTCAAGAGAAAAAATAATGAAATCCTTCTCCATGACTCCTTTAACTGGTGTCTAAGCATACATCCAGAAATTTGAAGGTCCCAGGTTCAAATCCTGGATGTATACCCTGATTTTTTCACACTGTCATTTCTGTTGCAGTATCAGTGTGGTACAAAAGTTCAAAACCAAATATGTGGTATATATATAGTATGATGAATGTTTCCCCAAGCAACTGGCAACATTTTTATTAATACAAATGTACTACATGGATCGTCACCACATACACTGCAAATTCAATTTAACACACCAGATGTACTTCACCAATCTATATCTGTTGACATTTAACATTTTGTTTGGGGAAAAAATTGGCAAAATAATTGACACAGGATTCCATTCTGAGAAGCTTCTCCCAATGATATAATATTAATAATGAAATGATCCCACAAGAACTAATGGAAAAATGTTAGTGAACTATTTGTGTAAAGGCCATCCGAGTGCAGTAGAGGCTTAGGTAGTTATTGGAGTTAATGATTTCACTGTATGTGATATTTATTGGATTCAAGCCTATGTCTCACACCATTCCTAGTGTGAACAGCTAACACACAACATATATATATGGTACCTTGTTAATTGGTACATTTGATATCCTGAAAAGGACTTGATATTAGCTATAGTATACGATAGAGGGGGATGGAGAGAGAGAGAGAGAGAGAGAGAGAGAGAGAGAGAGAAGGGGAAAAATCACACTCAAAGGTACAACGAGAGATTTTGAGGGACCCAAATATTGTGTCATCATAGTAATTTCATATAGAAAAGACTTATCAATAGCCCTATTATTTGCTGGAGATCATGAATCATGATGTGCATCCATTGGTCACAGTTATTCAGGGCAAAAATTGCGATGACATTTAATTCATTTTCTCGAAAATGTGCACATACTAGAAGTGAGAACACGGGTAGAACTGATTTCCATCATTTTAGAAAAATTATTTCGGAAGAATTATGTACTTCCCAGGGGTGCGCCACCTTGGTCCTTATTCGAGCATCTTTTTTGCTTTGACCTCATGGGCTATAACTATAGAGTTGTTTTAAATATTTATGAATTGACTGCTACATTTTTATTAACACATGCTGTATGCCTGGTTGTCTGACATAACAATATGAAATAGTAGCAACAGTTTCCCAGTCAGTACCGAGTCACTGGCTACAACAGACTAGACTATTCATTAATTACAGTGACTCTTACTCTGCAATGACTATAAAATTGCTATCCGAATCTCAAAATTAAAAATGTATGTGTCATTATGGACAGTAAGAGTTAACAACAAGTAAATGACATGATAACAATTGATCTTGCTGATGTATTTCCATTAGCGATGCCATTACGGAGACAACAAAGAGGCTTTTTGTGCGATGCTATTGTTTCAAAATGCATTTTGCATCACTATTGAACACATCAAAACAAAATTTAATGACATGTACTATCTTACATAAATGTGACCTGACGGGGCAAAATGATTACAGTCAACTCCATGTTTTAGGATCCATAACTACTAACTTGCATCTTTGATTGACTGGCTATTTGTTAAAGAGGGACTTGATAAGATATAAATATTTTGAATGACAACAAATTTCCACCTAAATTCATTTCGTTTTTTATAGGGCCAAGAAAAGAATACAATTTTAATGTCCTTGGAAAAAGTCATGGTGGGAGGGGATGAATGGCGAGGGTATATTATAGGTATAGGCATAGGCCTACATGCTGGGAAAAAAAAGTATGGTGGGAGGGGAGGAAGGCGAGGGTATATTATAGGTATAGGCATAGGCCCTCTAAATATTTGAATGTGAACTGATCGAAGGCTCAATAGTATTACGTATGCCATACATAGGACTTAGTAAGGTCATTAGTGGATTTTATAAATAGGTACATAATCCCTTTAATCAATTATTCCACACCAAAAAATACTGCAATTCTGTGTTGTGATCTCCCCTGGCCAGGGCAAGATTTATTTCAAATGGTTAAAAAATTGTTGAAAACCAACTTTTGTGATTACCTGGCTTCTGTGCTTACTAGCACCCCCGGTTCTGCAATCTGTTCATAAGTCCTTGGAACACTTTTTAGATTGGTAGTTATGCAAGAGATATAGGCTTGAAATGCATTGTAATTATACTTTCTTTCCCCCTCCCCGTCCCCTCCCAAGTCAGTGTTGAAAAATAAAATGAACTAGATTGCCAAATTGTGTCGTGCTCATGCAACATTGAAATGAGGGGACGGGAACCAATTGCACGAAGTGTTCAACATTATGAACACATTGTGGCTAAACAGCTCGAGATTACACCCACCCACCAAATCTGAAGGCTGTAAGACCTGGGACCTATCCAATAGGCAGACAGACAGATAGACTGACCCTACTGTAGATAATTATTCTTTACCATACATGAAACAGATTGGGTGAATTAGAATACAATTTTGAAGTTTGTATCAATCAGTATTATTGTATCACTTATCAATGCCCTACGACAGTGTGATGCCCAGGGGACGCCTACATAGTCAGCATAATCCAGCCATCATCAACAACAAATTCTGCTCTGTTAATTATTATCTTCAGCCAATACTACTCTGTTTGCTCCCCAGACATTTGCTCAGCCAACTTTAAAAAATACCACTCTATATTGGACTTGTAACTCAACACTACAAAATATATCGAGGGTTTAGTGCAAGAAGGCCCCATCTGCAATAGCTGCCATTTGTCAGCTGTGTTCTTATTAAATGTTATGCCTGCCAAATCTAACATGTGGCAGCTATTGCAGATGGGACCTTTTTCCCCTAAACCCTCAATATTGGAAGCAGACTAAAACAGGGTATTTAGACACACAGACACAAGAGGCACCACAGCATGTATTGAATTTGTTAACAGGTGGCCATGAGACGTACAATACGACACTCAACTCCTCATATGTTGGCTTTCATCGTGGTCCTTATACACAAAATTGGCCAAACTTATCTGTACATAACCTATATAATCAACAATAGGAGACCTATTTATTTAGCAACTGACCATCAATCAAATACAGGTTCTTGTTTGTACGGAAATCCCATAGCTCTACTGAAATTCAATTATGTTCCAACAGTATCCAAGCTATAAAAAGCTGCTCTATCTCCAAACCTCAGTGTATAGCCAATCTCATCACTTTCATATAAACAATTCTAAAAAAAGAACCAACTCTCTTTCAGTGTTTACTGCATTAGAACATCTTGTTTACCATTTAGACGTTTTATCTCACCAAAGTTAACTGTACCAAAGATAAATTATCATGTGCTTTTTACTGTAATAGTATTTTGAAGGTTTGCTTTCTCCAGTTGAAAGCATTATAATGCTAGTTTTCTCCAGCTGAAATCATAAAAGGCATACTTTCAGCAATAGAAAGCATTGTAAGGTTAGCTTTCTCCAGTATATAAAGTATTATAAGGCTTGCTTTCATCAGTAAAAAGCAACATCAGGTTTGCTTTCTCCAGTAGAAAGCATAACATTTGTTTTCAGCAGTAGAAAAGCATTATAAGATTAGCTTTCACTGGTAGAAAGCATATAAGATTGGCTTTCTCCAGCAGAAAGCATAATATGGCTTGCTTTCACCAGTAGAAAGCATTATAAAGTGTGCTTTCTACAGAGGAAAGCATTTAAAGCTATTTTATCCAGTAAAAAACTTTCTTCAGCAGAAAGCACTCTTAGGCTTTTTAAAGGGATTTATTGGTATGAATCTATCGGCACATATATAATGACATATCCCTAAATATGACATACCAGATGGTTTTCATGGTCATTGGAGTATTCCTTGTGAAGAAAACACCATTTTCATGCTTAACTTTCGAAGCAGTAGACGATTTAACGAAGCCGCCATGTTTATTATTTACGCTATCGTTTTGCCACAAGCCACGTTTAGTCTTTCACACCAATTGAAAGATGATCGGTGGTTAGTCAAGTTCTGGCCTGTATGAAAGACTATCGAGTTTACTTTTGACATTGAAATTAAAAACACAGCTTTAATTTAACGTTTTCCTTTAAAATATATAAATTTATCAAAAATGGCATACATTTGTGCCTAATTTTTATAAAATGAGCCTGGGATTCTTGAGAATTATAGTTTTTAGAATAAAATTAGTAAACTCTTTATCATACATTCAAAAGTAAGTAGATTGCTGAACCCTGCATTAATGGGTTTCGAACACTGACCTCTATACAATGGATTGGAAACCTGGGCTTCGTAATTGAGGCACTGATGGCCATATTGGTCATCCAAAAAGAGCCCGAGCAGGTGGTTAAGAGCCGGTCATTTATACAAAAAGCGACATAACAGACTACAGAATCAAGCCAATTCACTGAGCTCATTGTATTTGCGCGTATGGGATGGCATGTCTCTAAAACGTGCACCCGGGATACAACTTCTGTTAAACAGGTGTCTCTGGAATGCTATGTGTTCGGTAGACCAAGATGTCCGCCCGTTGCTCCATTCATCTGATATACAATTACTGTTGTATAGCCAATCCATTGTATAGAGATCAGTGGTTACAGTGCGACTGCGATAAAACTATAAATATTACGCGACCCCTTTTAAAATGTGCACGTTTTCATGGATTGTTAGTGTTTAGGCCAACTAAAACCTTTGTTAATCACAAAATGATATCTAAAACACCCCTCTTTACATTTTTCTCAAATCACTGAGGTTTTAAAAAGTGTATTTTTTGCAATAAAAATTTCTAAACGAACTTCGCTCCTATCCTTTGTGTGCTCAACGAAGTTCACAAGGATGAGGCTTGTGGCAAACTTGCTGAAGTCACATCATATATTTTCGCTGGCTTCTGTTTTGGTATTGCATGCGGCATTGTAAATATACCACAGGGAATAAACATGGTAGTTTCCATGATTGCTGTACAGTTGTGTACATTTGTCTGAATAAATCTGGATTTTTTTCGCAAGGAATACTCCAATGGCCATGAAAAACATCTGGTACGTTTTATTTAGGAATATTTCATTATATATGTGCCGATAGATTCATACCAATAAATCACTTTAAGTAAAAGGTCTAGGTCTAAGGTTTGATCTTTCTGATAGAAAACATTCTAAGACTTGCTTTCCTCAATAAAATACTTAGACTTTCCTAAGTAGAAAATCTTCTAAGGTTTAATCTCACTAATAGTAAGCAATCTATAGCTTATTTTCTCCAGTAATATGCAGTGTATGACTTGCTTTCACTAGCAATTTTAAGGCTTTCTTAACATATACAGCCCACAGCATTCCATATACAGTCCATAGTATTCCAAGGCTTGTTTTAGTTAAGAGTATTTATTCATATGCGTTCTACAGTATAGAACATTAGTCTTTGACCGGCTTTGTAGTAGACAGCATTGCAAGACTTCATTTCCACAGTAGACAATATATTTAGGTTGTTTTCTTCAGTAGACAAAATTGCAAGGCTGGGATTGCTTTCTACAGAAGATAATATTTATTTTAAGTGATGGATCACTATCTATAGCAATTGCAGTGGAAAGCTGCATTTGTAAACTTGTTTGTAAACTAAACTTGTGAAAGCTCACTTTCTGCAGCACACAACAGCTTGCTTTCTAGAGTAAATAATGTAATAATAAATGATTGCTTCTATAATAAAGAAGATGTGTATAGTAGAAGGCCTTCTAAGGCTTGTTTTTTATGTAGACACCATTCTAAGGCAGGGGTTCTCAATTATTTTTGCTCGCAGGCCATGGATGGCTACACAGAGTGGAAAATATGTTATTGAGAGCAACCTGGTAGAGACTGTTATTTGAGAGACAAAATACACCTTGTTTTTCTTTGTTTCTCTGGGTATTTGAAATTATTTGAGGGCTAATCAACAGTGGATCACATGCAGGTTGGATCTGGCCCATGGGCTACCTATTTGAGAGCCCCTGTTCTAAAGTTTATATTCCACAATAAACAGCATTGGGTTGCTTTCTACAGTAGACAGCAAGCTACTGCTCCTTTCTAACATTCCAGACAATGCACTAAGACTTGTTGTCTGATAAACCGCTCTCTGTGACTTGCCTTTTACAGTTACCATCTTCTAATGCTTACTTTTTGTAAGATTTTAAGTTGTTTATTTTATTTATTTTTTGGTGGTATAAAAATTTAAGGCTTGGTTTACAGCAGATATACTATGTACAGACTGTGCTTTAGTAATGCACCATTCCAAAAAGACTACTGTGCAAAACACAAAATGTATGCAAAATAGTATACAAGATCGATGTGAAACTCACTAGAGTGGCATAAGGTCTAAAAAAAGGTAAGCTACCGACATTTTTTAGAACAGATGAGTTTTCAACCATCTTTTGAACACTTATTGAGTCAGAACCATGCACAGAAATGGAAAGTCTTTTAGCTAAAATCAATATTTTCTTTTTATTCATACTGTTGGCAGCACACAAACGTTAAACTGCCATGGCAACAATAATCACAAATGCAAATTTCAATCATTTCAAACAAAGTGCTCTATCACCAGCACATACAATAATTTAATGTTCTGACAATCTGACACTGTAGAATGTAGAAACTATGGTCTGAGGGTATATAAAGAACTCTGCTCTATTTACTTACTGTGTAAAGCAACATACCTGTTAACAGCTTGACACAGATCTCTAAACTGTGGTGACCCATACACTATTTAGTGACTGCTCCTTGCAAGTGTACATTAGGCAAAAAAAAAAAAAGTTTGTCTCAGAAGAAATGTGAACAATTGCAAAGCGAAATGCATTTTTTTTTTTAGAAAAATGCTAATGCGAAATGTGCTTTTTCTTTTTCTTTTTTTAATGTATTTTTGCACCACCTACTTTTTCAATTTTTCAGCCAAATTTTCTTTTTCTGAATTGATTTTTTTTTTTAAATTTCGAGTGTTAAACTAAACAAAAAAATTATGTGGTCAAAGACCAATTTTAAACAAATGTGTGCGGTCTTTCTGAGACAAACTTGTTTTTTTTTTCCTGACCTTACCTAAAAAACCTCTGCAAGATCACCACAAAGAACGTTTCATGGCTAATTCACCTTGTAAACCAGGTTGCTTCAAAACCCAACCATAGGCTGAGCAGTGGTTGATGATGGTTGAACCTTTTTTCATTATTCAGAATAAGAGTAATTGGTTCCAACTAAAATGAACCAGGCAGAAACCAATGAGCAACTGCTAGTTGAGTTTTGATGCTACCTCTAACCAGCCAAAAGCAAATGAACATGAAGGGTATCTTTCTACAAGATATTATTGCACGGTCTACATCAGATGTCATGAGTAGATGGTACTCTATGGATTAGATGTCTACAGCTGATGACCTTGAAGAGCTTGTCGACAGTTGATGTGTACAATATTTTGCTGTATGCCTTTCATAAATGACAATCTGAAATATGTATTACCTAGGGGGCAGGCAAGGTCAACCTGCATCGCAATGGTATAAAAAATGTATGCATGTCAAATAGTTTAGATGGATCAAATAAACACCCCCAGGGTGGACACGTAAATAAATATGCTGCACGGGACCTACAAGAGGAGGGGTAAAGTTACTATGGGGGTCAAATGTTTAAACTGCAAAAAAAAAAAAAAAAAAAATTCACCTTGTAAACCAGGTTGCTTCAAAACCCAACCATAGGCTGAGCAGTGGTTGATGATGGTTGAACCTTTTTTCATTATTCAGAATAAGAGTAATTGGTTCCAACTAAAATGAACCAGGCAGAACCAATGAGCAACTGCTAGTTGAGTTTTGATGCTACCTCTAACCAGCCAAAAGCAAATGAACATGAAGGGTATCGTTCTACAAGATATTATTGCACGGTCTACATCAGATGTCATGAGTAGATGGTACTCTATGGATTAGATGTCTACAGCTGATGACCTTGAAGAGCTTGTCGACAGTTGATGTGTACAATATTTTGCTGTATGCCTTTCATAAATGACAATCTGAAATATGTATTGTCTGGAATTGATTAAAGAGGCACTGGCACATTTGAAAAATAGAGTGCCCTCTCTAGATTTTTCAAAATTGATATTTTTGCATGGTTGTAGAGCTCGTATATACATTTAGCCCTCACCTGAAATTATCAAGCCCACATCAGCGCCCTTATAAGTAAACAGAATAATTTTATAATAAAATGACTGCGGCGACATTAATTCAGCAGCAAGGAAATGACGTTCAATACAGAAAACACACCCATAGTTGGTTCCCCTTCATCCACCCTGTTTGACCGCAGTGGCGGCGCCAGAGGGGGCATGGGGGGCATGGGGGGGGGGCCCCCAAATTTTTTCTTCGCTCCCAGTTCCCCCCCCCCCCCCCCAGTCGAAAGAAAAATGAAGCTTTGGGGCAAAATTCATTGATTTGGGGCTCAGAAAATACAGCGATTTTGGGCCAAAATTGTGGAAAATGTCCAATTTTTCATATTGTTGCCCCCCCCCCAGATTTCACTTTTGCCCCCCCCAACTTTCATTGCCGTCCCTTTTGCCCGTTGCCCCCCAGAAAAAGAGGTCTGGCTCCGCCACTGTTGGACGGTCTATAACCTTTTGGTTTTAATATCAATGAGTTGAAGTCTATGATATTCATGAATAGACACCCATTTGTTGATTCCAGGTTATGACAAACTTAAAAAATAGCCTACAATTACCTAAATATCTTCTTATTAATGTTCTATCTTTTTGGTGTATGTTATATTTATGTGTAAAAAAGATATCTCTATTCTTTCAATGGCTTGACTATCATTTGCAAGGCAAATTGAAGAAATTTCATATTTTTGTGAAAATGTGTCGTGACCCGGGGGGGTGGGGGGTTGTGTGTGGTTTTGTGTTATTGCTTTAATGTTTGCATATTTTTTGTTTCAAATATGGTAACTAAATTATGATTCAATAAGAATGGATTTAACAATTAATACTTTTTGAAATTAATTCATTCAAAATTACTCACCGGTTACTTCAGCAATTTCATATTTTTTAGAAACAGCAAATACAACTTCAAACAGGCCTGAAACCCATGTCATTAGCCTACAATTCTTTAATGTGATGAGCTGTCACATTGAAAATAATATCCTATGTATCAAACTCATTGCCTGCAATATGATCTCTAGCAACATAAGAAATATCAATTTCATCCCCAATAGCATACCACAAATGTGGTCTCATCAATATTTCTTAACATGGCTGCTGCAAATACCCTTTAATTAGCCTAGAATTATTATCCAATACTCATGAGATTTGATTATTTTGCATACATTGCTGTTGTTTCAGCATAGTATTAATGTAATGCATTTAACAGTGTTTGAGTTGTTTCTCCTTAACACTGCATAAGGGGGGGGGGGGTCGACGTGGACTCCGGTTTTGGTTTTTGGCATGCAATGTTTAAATGCTAAATTATTTTTGCCCAAAATTTTATGCAATTGCCTAAATATCAGTTGTGTATATTTTTGGTGGAAAAAAATTCAAATCGGACCATGCGTTATTATGCTAATTATAATAAATTAAGTGTTTGATAGCGCACTTCAAACATTTGTTTTGGGCCCCTTAAATCGTACCGGAGTACCTTGTTTGAATTTTTATTCACATTCAGCAATGTATTTATTTATGTCCTACTATTTTAAGAAAGGCCAAAATGTTTTGGAAAAAGTGATTTTTCATTTTTGGGCAGGAGATTTGCTGCACATTGTAAAATTGCCACTTTGAATCTGTTATAACCGATTTTCATTTTTTTCTGCTATGTGGTCCTGAGTGATGTACCCCATCAATGACCAACTTCCAATGGCAAAGCAGTTTTCAGAGGGGGGTCCACTTGGACCAACCCTTTTAAAAAAAACCCCAAAAGTCCACACCTATGGGATGCAGAAGACCTTATGCACTTCAGTGTTTACTCTTTCAACCTAGTAGATTCTTGGTCAGTGGTTTTTGAATGGCTTCCCAAGTGATAGTGGTTATTTGGGTAGCCATCTCCAACCACTAAAACCTAAGACTTAGGCTGTTGGATTTGGTTTTAATGTACTGGGCCATGCTGATTAGAAATAGGCCATGAAAATACAAAATTTGATATTTTCGTTTAATTTTGAACTCATTGGCTGGTATTCTCAAGGGGAGTCATAACTTTGACCCAGGTTTAAACCAAGGTTATCCTACATGAGTGACTTTTTTTTTTTTTTCTTTTCAAACATACTCTAAAAGTGTGCTGTAATGGGTGACAAAATTCCTAATGGATGGGCCCTTCTGTCCCCCTCCATGAGGAATTTTTTCACCCATTACATTTAATTTTCACAGGTATTTTTGAAAGGCAAAAAAGGTCCACTTATGTTGACGACCCTGTTTTAAACCTGGTTTAAAGTTAGGCTTCCTTTGAGAATACCAATAGAATGTCAGAAATATATTGAAGGTGTAGAATTCACATGTATATGATCAATTTTGGGAAATATTTTGGTGTGCCTTTAACATGGAAATTCTATTAAGCACATGAGCACATGCAAACATTCTGTCATATATACTGCTCTTAAGACTGAAAACAAATATCCATGTTTCCAATTTCAACCTATCCCTTTGTAATCTAACCTTGGCAACATACGAAACAAATGGATAGTAATGAATTCCACTACAGTCTTAAAACAAGGACGTACTTGTCTGCCCTGATATTGAAAACAACATGGATTCTATTACTTGCCTACGTCTACACATCCACAAAGCCATTGATAGGAGTTAGAGGGATGACATCCAGATGTGAATGGTCCATACTAGAGGATACAGACTCAGCTACGACTTGAGATGATATTGCCTTTAAGCTAAGATTTTGGCGAACAACATTTGTATAAAGGTATGCCGAGATAATGACGTTCATTTCACAGCAGGTGCTTAATTTCCGCATTATTTCCAGTACTTATTAGATAGTGCGGCTGGTCATTTAAGTATTTTTTCCTGTTATAGACTGAAAAGACAACCAAGATAACAGATACCGCTAGAATATAGGTATGTTTATATGAAAGTTTATTTGCAAAATGCAATAAATGCCATTTCTTTTACCATTTTGAGATCAGACCACCAACTACATGACAACCTTGAAATTATCATTCACAAGTAGCAAATAAATTGTCTCATTATTTATTATACATTATTATTGTTATCTTATTGATTTGTTTTTTGTGGCCAATGTCTTAAATGATTTTGTATGCTTTGTCATTGATCATAAAACCAATCCCAGGTGAAGTATGATAGCCTTGGCTATCTACAGTAGAAAGCCTTTGCAATTTTAATTTAGAACAGGTTTTTAGTGTTTTTGATCACCTAAACTGAGGAGTGGCACTGACAAAAAAACCATTTCCAACAACGGCTCAATTTCCATGCTCGTAACCATCAATTTTAGTGGCTTGTTCATGAAACCATTCAATTTTGAAAACTTTTTAACAAAAAGGTAAAAGTATGCATTTCACATACAAGGTAGGCAGAGTGTTTATTAATTGATATCATTCTTGATCAAATTGCATAATAGCAATCAGCAGCACAAATCAGATGTTTGGCAAAGTTTCCCACACTACTTATTACATTATAAATTAAATCTAGTAATTTAAAACAATAATGCCATTTAAAGAGAAACAATTTCATTTCCAGAAAGAAGCGCCCCCCATTTTTTCAAAACCTTTTTTTATATTTGTGGTGCTTATCATGTACTAGATCACACCTGAAGCGAATAAGCCAAATACGCCATCTTTATATCATTATGTAATAAAATGATGATTTAGTGTTTTTCTGTCGTGCATGACAGAAACTCAAAGCATGCTTTTCTAGAAGTATGATTACGATAGCAGGCAAGTTCAAAACATAGTTTTAGGTTTTCTGGTTTTTTTTCTTTGTCCAATAAATGTCTTTTATTTCAAGTCCAAATGGAGAGAAATTGGTATCCTCAAAATATCTCCTGTCACTTTAATGTCCACTGTTGGTTTTAATGCACAACCATGGCTCAAAAAAGTGGGGAATTTGGGAAGCTCCTTCCCAGGAAAGTTAGCCATTTGGAGGGAAACTTGGCCATTAGGAGGGAAATTTACACATAAGATATAGTGGGAAATCTGTGAGAAATGCAACTATCTTCCCGGGAAATGTACATTTTTTCAAGCCCTGTGCACAACACCGTATATTTACCTGTAATTATTTTGTTACCTTCTTATTATTCTAAAAATAGATTAAAGGTGCAACAAGAGATTTTTGAGGCACCCAAATATTTTGTCATAATAGTAATTTCATATAGACTAGACACTTAATAGATTTCTTACCTTGAATTTGGTTAAAGAAATGCCTTAAAAGAGAGGACAAAGGTGATTTTGATTTGCTTATATTACAATATAAAACACAGGCTGAATTTCATATTTGCTCCTATACGAAATTAGAAATTTCCAATTTTTGTACCAAAGAAACCTTTCTCAGCTTAATCCTTTCAGGTGGGGTTATTTTTGATGGAAAGCTTTACATCAGGGCAAAAATCAGTACTTTCGATTTTTTAGGGACACCTGATATGTGAAATCTCTTGTTGCACCTTTAAATGTGAATTAAGATTCTTTAATGGATAACAAGCAAAATTCAACTTCTATGTTGCGATAAAATGACAATGTTTTATGTCTTGTATACATGTATCATCAATCTCCACTCACTGCATAGAGTCTGTGTCCCAATCTAATCAATTCAGAGATTTTTTTTGCAAATATCAGTTATGACAAATTAAAATTTGAGAAATACAGTTGAGCGAGTGTTTTCAATGTGTGCTATAAACCAACAGTTCAGTAATGATACTGTGGTTCGTAAATAATGCATCATTTAAGTTTTGGGTTCATGGGTTTTGGGTAACAGAAGGGTTATTTTTTACACAGACGCACAGAGTTTGTTTCATAGTCCCATCCAACTTATTCGGCAGGGACAAAAAATAAAAAAATTCAAGATCAGTTACAGCTTAACACTTTTTTTTAGGATGATGGACTATTGCTTAAGTATTTTGAACCAAAATTTCTTAAAAATATAAAGATCAAGAATTATGTTGTGACATCTGAATTTTTATCCTTGAACATCTTATGTTTCCCTCTTAAAAGGATCCCAGCTGAAGAAAGCACTGAGCATAGATAGTGCAGCAAAAACCAATTCCATTATAACCAAAGCCATTCTGGTCTCATTAGTAATCAGATATGTGAAAAATGGCCAATTACATGGCTAGTTTTAAAGGTCCATGGATACCTCAATCTTGAGCTGTCAATGTTCATTGAGCTGAAAATATTGAGAACATGCAGCTAGCGTACTTCTCACACCACCGCCCACTGTATATATTTCAATGAGTTACACGCAATAGGCATTGTATTCTAACTGTATACCAACTGTGAGAAGCCAATATTCTCAGCTCGTATCAATATTCCTTATCAGGATTTAAAACACTGACGGTATTTCTAGGTGATATTCACTCGGACTGTTTATGAAATGAACACAAAAATGGCAATCACAATAAATGAAATGTTTTCACCTTCCACGGAAAGTAAAAACGGTACCTACAGAGGAACTCCAGAGCAGCTGCAGAGGTACTTGGTGCTTGTGGTACTTGTGTGGCACCTCAGCAGGTATACAAAAAAGGAAACTAATCAGTATATAAACTAAATGACATTCCCTGAAAGTACCTGAGCTGGGCTTTGAATCAAAAACTGATCACTCTGGGCCCACGGGCATGATGAGTATATCTCCAAAAGTACAAAGAGTATCTGCTGTTGTGGGTACACTGCAAGGAAGAATCTTGCTGTGTTACTTATTTTGTTACACAATCTATCCCAATGACCAATCAATATGACTGCTACAACATTCACACAGTCAATACATTTGTCCTCAGGGCCATCACATACAGTGCATTTCTCCACACCCGTGCCCCAAGGGAGTCTAGACAAAATGACGTTGTCCAGACCATAGGATGTGAACCCGAGATCCATTACACACACACAGCATCCTGTATGACACACCTGAACGTTCTTGACTACAAAATGTATCTCCACTCTTTGTTGGTGGAGGTATTTTGGGTGACATTTTAGTGTGAATGAACAATTGCATTCTAGTACTTGAAATGAGTTAAGGGCGTGATGACTGATGGTGCATTTTGTCATTCTAGCACTTCAGGCCCGTAACCAAGATTTGTTTAGGGAGGGGCAATTTTTTTTTTCAAATTGGCAATAAGGGACTTTTTTTACCGAAATTTTAACCTTTTTTTCAACAAATAGCATAACCCACCCTAATTTTTAGCTCGCTCCGCTCACAAAATAATTTTGCACTTTTGAGCCATTTTAGGGGGTTGGGGGCTTTTTGGAATTGGAGGGCATCTGCAAGGTATCTTGAAGAAAAGGGTACTTTCCAAATTCCAGTTGTTGTGAGCAAGTTGGTTTTTTTTTTCTATCATGCTGCTCTAGACAACTGTTGTCCATTTACCAACAAAAAAATTAAAAATTGCACATTTCTTTTAGAGGTTCAGATGGTAAAAAATCTCAAATTTTATTTTTAGGCAAGTTATAGAGGATGAGGCTGTGGATTGTGAAATGCTCCTTTGACTTTTTGAATATGAAATTCATTCCAATAAGCCCTTTCAGAGTTCATACTGCTCATGTCTGACTTTTAGGCTGGAATTTTACAAAAAAGTCTGAAATTCATGATTTTTGTATATGAAGGACATCGATTTGAGCTTAGCTATTTCACACAGTGATTAGTATTTGGACAAGCAATATGTATATATGCCGAAAACATGAAAATTGAGGGCACCATCATGGAAATCTCTCCGTCAGCCTACTGTATTCTAATAATAATCATAAATTTTGACTTTGCAGTTGTATGAGTGTATTTCAAAATCAATTCTAAAGAATTCTCCATTGTTCTGATGTACATCAGGTTACACAGAGAAAATGAAAGTGAACAACTTAATAAAAGTTCTTTTCATAAAGTTTTACCCCTCTCTGCTGTTTCTCATATTTAAAGATCCAATCAATGTTGATTTGAAAAAGACACACTTGAATTGTTAACCTCTTTTATAAGATACTTGACAGAACAATTTATTGTGAATATTATATCTCAAGAGATGAAATTAAAATGTGTGCTGACTTTTCAAATCAAGTTTTAAGTGACGATTATTTGACATTTCTGAACAATCACTCAACATTACTTCCCAGAATTCCTTGAGGCAAGATCTATTTCTTAAAAACACACTCAAACCTAATTGTGATAACTTAATCCAGTAATAGCTACAAAAACAAAGTTTTTGACCAACTTCCCTATCACCATTTGCATCTTGAAGCATCTAAGTGAAATATGACCCTCCATTAATAGTCTATTTGGTCTACATCAGATAACAGCTCTTCAATACCAAGATAAAGCTGTTTTCCTACTTTTGACTGTTAATCAAACCTGTTTTGAAATTTCACCTTGCGCTATTTATCTCCAACACACACTCCTCAGCGTTCGTCTTGACCAACCACGTTTGTTCATCTCTTCCCTTTTAATACACATCTTCTCAGGGGAATTTCAGCAGCAATATTCCAACAATCTCTGATTTTATCAACCCTAGGATGATGGCTCAGGTACATTACATATAAAAGGCTTGTTTGATAGGCAGATATTAACGGATGTAAAATGGTCAGTTGTGGGCTTTTAAAGACTTTTGATAGTATCAGGTTCTCTGCTAATGTTTCCCTAAGTGAAACACATCCAGTTAGCATCATATTCAGTTGCATGTACCTAATATGAAGGTTGGTATTTTCTTTTTTGTGTACTGCTATTGAAAAAAGATGAATCCATAGGCTGGTATTCTGAAAGGGAGACTAACTTTAGACCTGGGTTTAAACCATGGTTAGTCCTTTTTTCCTTTCAAAATAGAGTTATCTTTGCATTGTGTGCATACGTCGTGCAAATAATAGGGCTTGATTGCTTACCTCCCATGCCTTACAGGAAGACTTGTTTAGAGATCAAGCTATTTGAATTTTCAAAAATGTCAAATAATGCATTTTAATTAACCAAGGATCATAGGCGTCAATCCTGGGGTGGATGGAAGGGTATATACACCCCCAATGATGATGCCCGTGCATGTGTTTTTGACCAAAATAACCTCATTTTACAATAATAGTTTTAAAAATGGTATTTTCACCTTTTTTAGTAATGGTGCATTTTGTTCTAATTACAATTACATTTAATAATTTTGGGTTCTAAATGGCAACATTTTTTAGCGCGGTTCATGTGCACATGGATCTTGTCAGCAAACCCTGTTTCATTCAAAAATTTTCATCAACTCCATCTTCCCCAAATGGCAATGTCAGAAAGGAATTTACGCCACTGCAAGGGATGTAAGTGGTGTGACAGACTCCTGAATATTGTGTTATTTTTCTGTATTGTATTAATTAAATCATGTAAAATTAAATCATATAAATTATGAGTGAGGAGAACTGGAAAATATTAATATGAAACTTGCAATGTGTTGTGCAATAAGCATGACTTGTCTGATTGACCTAGTTCTAAATGGACTAGATTGTGAGAACTTCCTTAGTAAGAACATGTCAGAAGATGTTCGCAGTTAGAGGACAATAGGAGCACAGGGTCTTATCTTCTCCATTCTAAGAACTCTACAGAGGTTCTTTGTTTACCTATAGGAAGCAAGATTGCACACATGTTGATGAACAATTGACTTTGTGTAATTGCTATGTCAAAACATATCAGGTACAGGATGTGAAACATGTTCCAGCGAACGAAAAGAATTGTGAAATTTCGACCTGTCTTCGCTTGTTTTGTTGCATCATGGGAAATTTGCTAAGGACAAATTCTGTTGCAAGTCATTCTTCTTTGCCAGTTGACAAGAGATTTCATTGAGTGTAGACCTCTCAAACAGAAAGTGGAGAACTTTGCATAACATTTGATTTTATAAAATGTTATTATATTTTATATAATTCTGGAAAGTCGCTAGAATTGTCAGAGCTGCACAAAATTTGGTGCCTTTGGAAAAACAAAGGTCAACATTAGAATACCAGCAGGATCTTGTTTTCGCCAGTGCTGCCTCTACAAAGAGTTCTCCTTTAACGCACTGAGTACCTGTATGGACATTGTAATACTAAGCCGCAGTTGTACTTCCAGTAGTTCTCCAAGTCTACAACTTTACAAATTAATCGGCCGGTCTAGCAAAAAAGGACTTTTGCGATAACGCGAAACTACTGAACTGTACTAGCAAGAATTGTGTCACCAAAATTTATTTGTGGACCTGATTCTACAGGGACTGGTGCGCACCCAACAAGAACTTTGAACTTTGAAATTAATGGGATGATGTGTTTTAATTTGATTTTTAAGTAGGTAAGAAATATTAAAATTTTGTGCATTGTTAATATTGTATTTTGTGATTAATGATTGATCAGATTTCATTTATGTATTAAAATCAATGTTTTGAATTTACATCTTCGTCAAGTCAATCTTCTTACAAATAGTCATTGTGAATTTGTTTTAGGAACCACGGGAGGTGGCTTTTCTGACCTTGGGTACGTCCCGTAACAGTGGGCATATCAGAAAATCTGAAATTGATCTGGCCTTTGGCCCAGTTGCACTTGACACTGAACTTTTTTTTTGGGGGGGGGGAAATCATCCAAACAAAAGGTTACTGAAGGAGTTGAAGGGGTATACCCCCTACAAAATCATATGGGTATGCTTGTGCGATAAAATATGTGGATGCATGAATGCATCATCGTTGATTTGTGATGAACTACTCTGTTACATGTTTGAACCCCTAAACACATGTTTGATGTATAGGAATGTACTTCTCTAAGAAAACAAACAAAATATACTTCTGGTTTTGTTGGTTAAAGGGTAAGGGTAGTCTTTTAATAAAGCTATTACATTTATAAGATTTCCATAATAAGACTGTCGATATTTTTGTTTATTCCCAAAGGGTCAATTCCTTTGGTTTGACATTATCACCTTACAAGACCAACTTCCGAAGTTTTGTGTGAATTATATGTAATTGTACATCTGATTTTTTTCATTATAGCTAGCTCAATAAAAATTTATGTACAATCAAAGGAAAGAATAGCCCGCATTACAGACAGTAAACCTAACAAGGGCAATCCAAAGCCAAGTGTACCGTGTAAGAGTCTCAATACAGTTGAAATGCATAATGCCTTTCGATGCTGAAATGTTCTGTGCTTGAACCAGGATCACTCCTCTTGTACATTTCACAAACCCAGTCTTCACCAGAGACTAATGACACAACATATTTGGGCTAATTTGTGCATACGTGTAGTCATGCAAGAAGTCTGTAACATTATACAGGCCTTACGTGACAGGAACTGGGTTATGATGGAAGTCAATGACCGTGATATTTTAAGTATTAGAACACATTTCATGAGCAATCATTTCAAATGCTATATTTCACAATTTACATGATGATATGATGGCGATGGTTATGATAATGATGATGGTATAGTGATGGTGAAGCGGTGATGATGACGATGATGATAATAACAATTTATTGTTATTTATTGTTGTTTGGTTAAAAGCTAAATACATAGTCCAAAAAACAAACAATACATGTGCACATGCAGAACCAACATCTTCAAAACAGGTGCCCTGAAAAAAATGTGACAATTCTGATTTTGGCACTGGTGTATGTTTTCTTTCAAAAATATCTCCATCTGTAGGATTAAGCTGAGAACTGTTTCTTTGGTACAACAATTGTGAAATTTCTAATTTCGTATAGGAGCAAATACGAAATTCAGCCTATGTTTTCTATTGAAATATAAGCATATAATAATAATAATATAATATAATAATAATAATTTGTATTTTTAACACGCGACATATCCACGTAAACGTGCTCAAGGCACTGTGCGGCAGCCATGAAAGGCGCTCAGCACATCAGAGAAACTAGTGTACCAGAACAGATTTATACCCGGAGAAAACCTGCGGGAACGAGTATGGATCGAGAAACCAAATTCACATAAAGCCACCAAGAACGAGCCCCTGCCGGGAATTGAACCCGAGACCTCATTGGTGAAAGGTGAGGGAAGATACGCTGCGCCAACTCGCTGCGCCAACTCGCCAACTGTATACTCGATATACAAATCACCTTTGTTTTCATTTTAAGTTATTTCTGTAACCAAATAAAAGGTAGGAAATTTATTGAGCGTTTAACGGATATGAAATCACAACATATCACAGAAAATATGGATGACTTGAAATCTCTTGTTGCACCTTTAAGTGTTATGTGCTTTTCAATTTCTTCTTCAGCAATTATGGTCTAGTGCTTTGCGTTCTCATCTTCATTACTTTGACATGCGATATAAAAGCTCCAAGTAAATACACGCCACTTTTTGGGTGCTTGATTAATTTATAGTGCTTATTATCCTTTGCTCAACAGCCTGTGCAGTATCAATGAATGCCTGTGATTTGTGTTCATCACTTTCATGGGCAGATTGTTCAGTAAGAGCATTAGACTGAGCTCTTATCATCATTGTAACAGTGGCACCTCAAGTAATTGCCAGCCTTGCTGCCAATTTCTTCCTAGGTGCTAAATTAATTAATTTATAGAGGGTCATTGTCTTTGTGTTCATCACTTGACTAGCGATGAAGTTCTCTTGATCAGTGTGCCCCAGTTGTTTTAATGGAGAGAGATATTCAAGGCTTGTTCTCATGACACTCTTATTCTAAATGTTTCTATGAATGTAAATTAGGAACTTAATCTTGCTCCTGTGTTATTTATCACAATGAATGCTTCATCCATGCAATTTACTTTGCAAGGTTAACTGGCCAAGCAGAGTAGACACTGGGATGGTGCCAGATAGGGGAAAAGGGTATTTGCTCCTAGTGCTTACCATGCTATCCCCACCCCATTTTCCTACCCAAAAAACATTCCAGTCGCGCCACTGAGTCTTGCATTCCCCGACTATTGTCTGACCAACGGCAGTATTTTCCTGACTTAAATTCAACAACATTATAGACAGAAACCCCTTGTAGTAAAACATACATCGTGGTCCCCCGACCGTGAGTGTCGTCTGCCGTCGCGGTTTCTGAATAGGGCCAAAGGTCAGATGAGGTCACTAAGGTCACATGAGGTCACCAACATGTCACCCCATCCCGCCTCCTCCTTTCCACTAAGTTACATCATCGTAGCCCTTACGGAACTCACACAGCATGCAATATATTAAGGGTTAACAATTTGACCACAGACACACAAACACACACATACACAGACACACAGACATATGAGTAATCCCTATGTGCCTTCTGCAATTCTAGCAGATGACACAAAAACATGTTTTTCTCTATACTCCCCCTTGCAGCTGCCTTACCAACATTTACACTGCAGTCATTTCTATTCCTGGGTGTTCTATTCCTGGGTGTCCTCACAGCCTTGATCCAGGGCCAACTTTACTCTAGGGTTAAAATAATGCATGTTCTCTGGTGCAATCAGAGCAATATTTCCAACCATTTACACAACATTTTTTTATTTATGTCAAGGCTAATCTAGGCATTAACAGCAGATATCTAATTAGTATTAGTAACACTGACGGATTGGCACCAAGATAGCGATTAACCTCCCTTTTGAAACTCTGCAAGTCCTGGTTTGATGCTACATGAGCAGGAAGGGCATTCCATAAGCCTAAAGAGAATGGGAGAAATGATCTTCTGTGGGAGGCCAAGTTGGACCTTGGGACTTTCACAGCAAGGTCATGAGACCTTTTACTTCTCTCACTTCAAAACCACAAAATTCCCTACCTTTTAATAAATTTCTGTATTTAGAAATCAAAATGTTCTTACTTTCCCTTGAATTTTTAAATTCCCGGACCCTTCTCTGAACAACACTAAAACCTGCTGGCATGATGAAAAGCCTAATCAAAATAATGAACAAGGAAATTTTTGTAAAAAAAATAAGAATACCTCCCCTCCCATGTTGTTTCTGACCCTGTTACTAAGTAAACTACACAGGCACCAGAGGTGTAGTGGAGGGTATACCCTTGTATACACCGTATACGTAACAAACTTAGAGCACTTTTTTAAGTATACGTGTGTATACAAATAAACAATAATTAGACTATACGCACATATACATGAAAATAGTAATTAGGCTATACACACATAGACTGTGTGTAAATCACCTCTAATCGCCTTGTCTTCGCAGACTTCGGCTTGGTGTTTTGAATTTTTGGCGTAAAGGAGTATACGCAAAAAACTTTTTTCCACTAAATCACTGACAGACACATCAAATGCAAATGGCTATTTTTTATGACCAATGCCCAAATATTATTTAAATCCTTTCATTATGACTAGCATCAAGTGTGGAATTCTTTAAACAATAAAAAATGTCGGGACAGATCATTAATAGCTCAATTCTTGCACCTGGCAATAAAACACTTAACACACAGGTCAATCACCGTGCTGATTGGTACTTAATGTTTAATATTAATGTGTAAAACCATCTGTTCGACCATTTACACAACATGCTAATTTGCACTTGATCTCCGAGTTCAAAATTAACAATGTATGCTGATACACTGGAGCAATAAACCCGGGGGTACTCAACATAAATGACCATACGGGGATGTGCTGCAAACACGGGTCTCATTTTCAGCCTTCTGGGCGCACAACACTAAATCGCTCCACGTTTGGGGGAATGGTAGGTTGTTCCGGTAAAATAACAAAACATGTGTGAGATATTTTGCAGTCCTTTGGGGACTGGTTCCTAGTGAGGGTGGTATATTATAATAAAAGTGAAAGAGTATAGCTTGACCATCGCCGAGATTATCACAAAATTTTGAAATTTCGGTTCTGTGTAGAAACTAGGCCCTCGACTTCCGGCCCTGGTCGAAAGCGGCTATGAGGCGTACACGTTGGCTCAAAATAGTGGTGGCGCTGTTCATATGCATTTTTCTTAAAATCTATACTAGAATTACATCAAAAATTGCAAATTCTTTGAAAGTTTCAGTTGTGCTCTAAAGAGAAATAGATTCAAAACATTCAAAATATTGTCACGCGGGGTGCAAATCAGCGGGCGTAATGTGGTATTTTTACGTGTATTTCAATGGAGAGTTTATTTAGTGGTGTGCGCCCTTCTGGTATATCAATGACCCCCTTTTTCATTCCAGTATTGATATAGTAATGGGTCAAAATAAATTACCATACAGGGATGTGCTGCAAATACAAGTCTCATTTTCACCCTTCTGGTATACCAATGACCCCCTTTTTCATGCCAATTGTCAATTTTTTTTGAAAATTAGTCAAAATTCCTCAATCTGAAGCCATAATGTTCCAAATTTGCATGCTAAACTGGTCAAGTTTTTAAAGAACAAAATGGCAAATTTGTGCCGACTTTGGCCCAAATTCTGTATCTCTGGTATAGCTATGGTTCCCTTTTTTGGCAAAATTGGTATAGATAAGGATCCTACTTCCAGAGTCCCCAGACTCTCAGAGGCACATCCCTAACCAAACCAAACTTGAGAACTCACCCCCCAGCAATTAATAGAGTTGTTGACTTCACAATAAGTAGGGATTGTACACGGTCTACTCGTTCATTGATCTGCTGCAACAGTATCATTCATATCCTCTGTCTGTGCAAATTGCTCCTGCTCCAAGAGGTCATCTTCATACATGCATGGCACACCGGTTTCCAGGGGTCCGTTCGCGAAACTCAATCGCAAATCTATGTGCATACTATGTCATGCTTGAGTGGACCGATCTGTCCAAAGCATTGTGACACTAGTATAAAAGGGTCTATTATGTAGGACATACGCATGAGCTAGTATACACGTAGGGTTACGTATGAGTTTCGCGAATGGTCACCAGATTCATACCCAATTCAAAACATCATAAGTCACTTCAAAAGGAAAATACACTGAAAATCTAGTTGCCCTGTTGTTGAATGCAGTTTCACTAGTGTACTAGTTTATTATTTGTTGGCAGAAATGCTGAATTTAGCAATGGGTATTTTGCTACTTGATCATGGAATTCAAACGTTTTTTTATATGACTTGGGAAATTCTGGCTCCAGCTTGAAGAAATTGACCCGATTTGCTAGCATATTTTTAGAAAATGACTCATGCCCATACCAAAAGTGACATTAAAAAAGGTCAATCATATACCAGAAGGCTAAGCATGAGACTCACATTGGCAACACATCCCCACATTAGCATGTAGTGAGACCCCCCCCCCACACACACACACACATACACAAAATCCACACACCTTCCCTAAAGTTTGCTGTAAGAATCAGATGAAAACAAGGTGGCACAATTGATTCACAAGTGAATTGTGCCACGGAAATGCCTCAACGTCTCTTCATATTTCAGTTCCTATGGAACACAGCTTATGAGATGGTTCTTGGGGCGATAACTGTAAGATTCCTGAGGAGTCGTCACAAGAGTCTGTACCTTATGTGTTAAATACTACGGGGCATATGTGACACTCATGACAAGATAGGTATGTCTATATGTATGCGACTTTACCGCAGCTTTGCTCCCTGTTTTCATACTGTGGGAAATTTTGGTAAGTAATAAAAAAAAAAAAAAAAAAAAAAAAAAAAATGGGGGGCCCCCCCCCCCCCCCCCGGGGGGGTTTATGTAAAGTTTGGTAGAGGGATGTGTGACCAAGGAGAGCATTTCAGGCTTTCTGGTATAGGTATGGAATTAACAAAAACTGATAAAATATTTTAAAACGGCACTGGCAAATTTTAAAAAAAAAAAAAAAAAATAAACTATTCACAATATTTGGCCAAATTGGCTTAATTTTGAACAAAAACACTTTCAAAATTTGGTATATATTCTTGTGTTGTTTCAGGAATCCAAGATACAAAATCACCATCCAAACCACAATCAATACACCATCCACATTTATGTGGTTGCATTAGAGTGATATATTGTGTCATTTTGCAGAATTACTTCCTCTATAGTTTCATTTATTCTCCAAACATCTCAAAACAGCCTCCTATTTTGTCAAATTTAATGAGATGTTGAGTTTAGGGGTTACAAAATAGTCCGATTCACTATTTAAACTTTCATGCACTTACAATTCGACAAAAAAAAAATACACTATTTTAATCATTGAGGAATTCTTTAGAAGATAATTGTTATACATTCTCAAGAGCATTTCCAATTTCTAATTGACAAAAATACATGGAATGAAGCAATTAGTGCATCATGTAGTGGCCACAGGGATGGGAAGAGAAAGGCCACTAATCATAGATCATTATGTGCTCCACGACAGACTGGCCACAAACAAAACATCCACACCATAGAACTGTCCGGTTTATATACCCCTATGGTACTGGTAGCATACACACAGCAAGCCATTTAAGTCAACTCTCACCCAACTCGAGGACCATTTTGCAGCCCACAACAAGCTCCTCACCATCCACCTGAGATAACACAGCTCTGCCTAAAACCCCCCAGCATCAAAGTTGCCACTGCTATGACTTTGTCAAGGGTCAATAACATGCTTCTTGACGTGATGCACGATGTCGAAAACCTGCAAAGGAGAATCCTACAACTAAAACCATGTCGGTGAGTGTCATCCACTTGTCATGGCCACTAAGTGGAATAGATATCTCGCTTGCATGTGATACCAACAAAATGAAAAGTCAGGTCTCCTGTTCTTGTATCCTTCTGTTGATTCTACATCCAATCAAATGCATTATACAAGAGGGTTGGGTGTTTTGAATCATCCCACCCCCACAATTGCCTTACAAATGTGCCTATCTCACTGTACTAAACACAACAGTACTAAAAAGTTCAAGACCCAGACATCATGCTCATGCATAAAATTCCTAAGTATAAAACACTGTAGGCTAAAATGAGTGTAAGTCAAGGTTTTATGTGTAAGAATTAGGATTTTTGAGGATACATGAATTGTGAGAGTGAAATTTCCCAAAAATGGCTTGCCATTGTGGGATGACTCAATACACTCTCTTGCATATACATTGTACGAGGAGGTAGGTGTCCCTTCCCTATAATGCATTTCTCCAATACAATTTTGCACTGGTTGTCATATGATTTATCTAGTGATTAAAACGTACTAAATTTGCAGGTAGGTTTATAGGTTTGGGATGAGGTCCTGTTCATTTAGGTTTTTGTGTCACTATAAACTCATGTGACAACCAGATGCAACAAAATTTGTATGGAAGAAATGTTATGGGAAGAACACTATACCTCCTCTTACACATTGTAATCATAATCTAGATCACCATCTCAATTCCCCAGCCACAGTTCAATGACCCTAATTGCACTATAACACAGAAATTGAACCCACAAGTTTCCTGGGTAGCTTTTCATGATTTCCTAAGGACAACCAAAAAATGAGATTCTGAAGCATAATAAAATGTTCAGGTGGTCCACTCTGCTCTAGGTGTGTGTTTTTTCCCAGTTCTGTAAACAATGAATGAAGTTCACAAACAATTTTCAGGCAAATGTATGACGAGCTTAAAAAAATGGTTACAAATAAGAAAGAACTTCATCTTGCATCAGTCACTTTCGTGAATAAAGACACTATCAGGGATCCACCGAAAGAGTTTTAAAAATATTTGAAATGTGCAAGAATACCTTCAAAGTGAGGGGTAAGTCTGTAGACTTCTCATATTAGTTATTTTTTCAACTGAAAAATAGATAGAAAACTAAGAGAAAACAGCAATATTCAAAGACATGATCCCATTGAATACGTTTGTAGTAGTAAGTGTCCATACGACAGTATGACTAATAAATATCGATTTTGTCCTCATTGGCCTGCTTTTTGTCTATCACTTTTCGGGCAGGTTAGAATACCTCTAACTGGTACACGCATCAAAAATCGGGGTTTTTGACTGAGTTTTCAATTTCTGTTAGGCAAATCACTGGATAGTGCCTTTAAATTATCTTTCCATATAATTGAATGCAGTTTACAGGGGTGCAACTAGAAATCAAATGTTTATTAAAGGTACACCTTTTCATGCTCCTAGGCACCTGTTCCACCGGTGATATCCAGAGAGGAGCATCAATTAGGTTCGAATATCTAGCCCCCATTTCTATTAAGAGTGGGCTAGTCTCTTTCTTGATAAGATGGCCCTCCGTATCTTGCTTGTGCTAAACGGTTGTCTTGAATATAGAGGATGGTCACATTCCGGTCTGCTTTGTGACCAGTTGTCCTGAGTGTCGGCCTAGACTGCAGAAGTGTCCCTTAGTCGCATGTTCATAGAGACGTCCCTAAGAACTATTTTTGTTCTACCTACATAAGCCTTGTCGCAGTCTTTGCATGGGACACCTAACACCACACTTATTGGTGTTTCAAATTCTGTCTTGTCTTGGTGCAACCAGCAAATTTAGCCAAGGTTTGATATGCGGTTTGAACCCTTGTTTGATTTCTATTTTGGAAATACTGCCAGATCTAGGAAGGCACCGCTTCAGGAACTCAGAAGAGGATACTGTAGACAGAATTCAGCCCCCACCACTGATGACGGTGATGGTATCACCAAAAATATTCGGATTCCCCAAAATGTGAGTGCTGTTGAAAAGTTTTATTTTTAAATTTTGCTTTCTGTTTAAACCAAAACATGTATAAGCTTGCACATTCATTTGTGATTTATATATGGTCTTTATCTAACTTAAAAAGTTGCAATTACACAAAGCAAGAAAAGTCATCCACAAGGCGGGGCCTTAGCAGTCAATCACATCATCATTTGCATGCACTGCCCACTAAGAACGATATCTTATTAAACTTATGTTGGCAAAGAGTAGAGCATTAGTTCATTTTCAGTGTGTTTGAAAATATTCCTTTGCAGGACATTCCCTTTTGATTGTGTCATTTGACAAGAAGGAACTTGACTGATGTTTACATCAGTCCATGTAATGTGTGCTAATTGCTCTCACAACAGGCCCATTCACGGAAGTCATTGACACAGAAATTTAACATCAATCCACTCAAGTTTAACAACCTCGCCAAGTAGGGAGAATCCCCCCTCTGCCACATGTCCTTGCAAATTACAGTTACAGCACTGAATAAAGAAGACTCTGCAGCACCAATGATGCAGAAGAATGTTTAAATAAAATAAATCACTTCAATTAGAGTCCATTGTATGTCAAATCCATGTTCAACTAAATTTCATATGATTGACAGAGGCAATCATCACAAACTGCTCCAAAAAGTTTAAAGTTCCTATTCATTTAGCACTCAATATTACATATGTGAATTTTCATCAACGCAATTGACCTTGGAAAATCAGAAATGTCAATTTTTGTGGTAAATTTCTATCTTGCAGCTGATTTCCCTACAGACCACTACTGCAATTTCATTTAACACTGCTTTATTAATCAATATGATTATTCAGCAACATGAACTTTCAGGTAACATAATTACCCATTGAGGATAGGAAAAAGTGCCATTTGAAAGTTTTTGCAGGTAATTTTCACATTTTGTTTGCTTAGTACAATGATTTCCCTACAGACTACCTAATAATGTTTGAGGGCAATGTCCCTGACAAACATGCATATTACATAGTGCAATGCTTGCCTATTTGGCTCTACTATATGTCCAATTAATTAAGCAGGCCCATAAAATGGATTTGACACAGAAATATTTGCCAAAAAAGTTATTTTTTGTCAAAAACAGTCAGCAATGGTAAGTAAAAGAAAAAGAATATTTAACAGAGGAAAGCAATTAAATTGTGATTGCTGAAAGACTCAATCAAATTATACACACCTTTCCCTCTTTTTCTATGGCGTTAGTGTATTTAAATCGAACACATATTTTATCACTTTTAACAAAGCGTGCAAAATTAGTCCAATTTCCCTTTATTTTGGACCAAATTCAGGCCAAAGATGGTCACAATCCCTGAAAAATTGGAACCAAAATTCAAATGTTATTCAATAATGTCCTGCTCTTTCAAGTGAAACGGAACCAAATGTGTGCAAAGTGCATGAAAGTTACCCAATTTACATTAATTTGGTCCAAATTCAGGCCATTATTATATTTTGTATGAATCAATGTATGGGAAATTATTGGATACAAATAATTTAATGATAAAACTGGATGATTTATGCCCAAAATTTATTGATCTCGCTATGAGTTGTAAAATATTGGGCTCGAATGCATCTTGCCCAATATTTTTGCAACTCACAGCTCGACCAATAAATATGGGCTCAATCAATCTAATTATATACCAAAGTTGGTCACAATGTCTGAAAAATTGGGGCCAAAATGCAAATGTTATGAGCTGGGGAACATTTTTCCCCTCCCCTCCCCCACCACCCTCCACCTCCATCTTTGCCTACCCCCATCCCCGGTTGGTATGTCATGCGAATGAGAAAGGGTTACGTAAATTTGAAGAATATTTTCCCTTTAAAAAATACAGAATGTATCTTTAAATGGTAACAAGTTAACTACATGCAACTTCCTTGAATAAATAATTCCTATTTAGTAGATGTCCTACTTCCGACACCAGCTATGGGATTTGAGAGAAAACTAATAACAATTATTACGAGATTCAGCAGGATTCTACTTGCAAACGTGGGATTCACCATTTCCGTTACGGACTGCTATCTCCAGCAAGCCCTTGATAATCCACTTAAACTAGCTACAACATTTCACAATGTGCACCCACGCAGAGGCTGTGTGGCCGTCCTTAGGGTAGGAAAACTCATTGAACAGAATCAAAAGGCAGACAAGATTAGTAAGATTAAAATAACTGCAATTCCGATTGGTCTCATAACGACATACAAAATGTTATCAAGCGTTAAATGTGTGACAGACAAATCGGGCGAGTGTGTAATCGTACTTCTGCTTGTCTACCTATCCCAAACCCTTGTGATTATTAGATGGGCTATGAGCTGTTTGTAAGGTACTTATTATTATGACAAAACCAGAAATCAAAAATTATCACTGGCGATTACAGTTTTTGACAACTGATTGGATTATATAATGTTCACTAATGTTACATCCTGTGTAAATTTTACGAAATTCCATTGTGGGCAATATGGATATTTCTTTAAAACTAGTTTTCCACGTGTTTCTATGGAGAAATGGGTATATAGAGGGTGCTTATAACATAAAATCATGGACCTTTGTAGGCCTAAGGGCAAGGATTCCTGCAATGGATTGTCTGATTTTGCAGAGCTAATAGCTCGTGCATGTCCCTACTTCAGTTGTCAAAATTGTGTCGCCCTGCTTAAAATTGTTCAAAATGAAAAGAGGCCATTTTAATGGGGTCAAAACAGCTGTGGTCTATTTCACAATTACTGATGGAACAATTTTACTTCAGGAAAGGGGGGGGGGGGGAAATTGTAAGTTTTATGGAGCACCATGGCTTGTTGTTTATACCGCGGAATTTCATAATGCTTACTTCAATGTCACTTGTTCAAAATTTAAGTTTATGTTGTGAGGAGGGGTCTGAAAAAGATATGTCGGATGTCGCACTTTCAGTAGGATGTCAGTTCTCAAGGACAGGCAGCTATTGGTTTAGAGTCCTTTGTTTGAATCACCTGGGGCTGCCATTGGACAGAACTAGAATTGGGTTCATTCCAACAAGTTGGGGACAAACCCTTTTGTATCGCATAGGAATATAAATTCAAATGTTATTTTAGATGCAAAGTATTTTCAGAAGTTACTTTTATGCAATTGATACGTATTTATAAGATCTTTTACATGACACCAAACATACTGCAATTTACGCTTTATTTTTTCAGATTTTGTGTTTTTTGTAATGAAGATAGGAAGTGACCCCAAAAAGAGTGTAAATTTATGACACAAAAAACTTGTACATTAATGCAATTAGAACAAAAAACCCCCCCAAAAAAAAAAAATAGCTAGGATATTTTATCTTCTGTTTTATCATTTTTACAACCACACTGACCAACTTTTAATGATTATATTTCCTTTTCCATAGTTTATCCCAAATGCATAGTATGACCCTTCAAATGAGGGGTTCCCCGTAACAGGTGGTGTCAACTTTTAGTACAATTTTAAATTTTCACAAATCACCTTAAAATCCATCAAAATTGACTAGAGTCACTACCTTGTAATACAGTTACACAACATTACAAACCATTCACAGTGAAGAAATTAGGTTATTTTTGTTTTAGATAGGATATTGTGGTTCATTTGGGGGCGTGGTGTCCACTGTTACGTCTTGCCACAATTTTGAAACCATTTTCTTGGTAACTGCAAAGTATATGGATAAAAAGTGTCTAAGTGTCCCTACATCAACATGTGTATCAACCAATAATGTAGAAAATATTAAACGGATTGATCATGTACTCCTCATGGACAAGTGTATTTAAAAACATGCATGGTGTCCACTGTTACGCTCCGAAAAGCAGTTCCACACTTAATCGCTTCTACATATCGTTAGATATACATTTGATGAAAATTATCCAAAGTATTTCGTTGTGTTATGCTTTGGTAAAATGAAATGCTGTTCAGATATTCATGTTTAAAAGCCAGGGTTTTGAGCTACAGTGGCAGTTAAGATGTAACATGGACGGGGTGTCCATGTTACGTCCGAATGTCTATTGGCAACCTTACACACTAGAAAATTCAAAAAATAAATCGAGTTGTTCATGGCTTTAAATGATTTATACTTTTTCACCCTCATACTATCATTTAGACCCTATTAAAATGCAATGACACTGAAATTATGTACCTTAAAATGATTTTAACTATTCCTTGTAATTCACACAAGTGCGGCCCAACCTGGGGGGAATGACCCCCCCAGTGCCAATGATGATTTAATTTAAATTAGATTGTAATGTGCATATTCAATTTTTCCCCAGGTTGTTCCAGATGATTCGAATGAAGGACATTAAGTAGGCAGGCAGTCTCAAAACTTACGCAGTACGACATCCGATTGTGTTTTCCAAACTGCATTACATTTTGTAAAAATTAAATCATTTTTAAACATTCAATTCAAAACAATTCCCTTGAAACACATGGTTCTGTTCTACAGACACCTTGGTGGGTCGCTATTTTCAGCTTAGAAGCTGTAGTTTCTTTTTTGCATTTACAACTAATTCCTTCAAATAAAATATAAATATAAATCCAAGCAGCTCTATTTGCTGAAATATAAAATACCAAATATTTAAGTACGCAAAGCGTGTATTTGTGAATAGTGTGTTGCATTTTGATGTTTCGATGGGGGGGGGAGAGGTATTTACTTGTTTTTTTATTTCTGACGGTGAAGAAGGCGACACAAAAACAGTGAAGCAAGTATGCTGATTCGGATTCCTCTTCTTTTTTCAGCTGCAATGCAGTATCATGTCAAATCCCTCACTAGTGTGGACCCAGGATGCCAAAAGTGTCATCTTGTGCACTCTTTATTATGGGGACTCCTGCTAACTTGAAATGATGACTTCAATCTTATGGAATTTACTGCAGTGCATTGGTATCTCATGTTCTGCAGGGTAACGTACTCTACTGACTGTTACAGTACAGTGCTTTTACCAGAACTCCATAGTGCTGCACTTTCAGTTGTGCTAAATCATCAGAACTGCCACAGATGTATTAAACACTTATGAACATATACATTGTACATGTACATCCATCTTCCCAATACCTTTTCAAAATAGCGACAGCAGTCCTAAATAGGTTGTCCAATTGTGTGGTCCAATGACCCCAAGTGACCCTTGAATGACTTATTGAAACTCCTCATCCATTACCTCCACATTAGACTGCTTGCTCATGATAACACATAACACCATAATGAACGATGCATCCATTACTGCACAAAAGGTAGAAAACGTTTTACTAAAGGTGTATCCAGGACGTTTGACACACAGGCAGCCCGCACACAGAAATCATGCTGCCCCATTTTGGTGTTTTTTTTATACGATGCCCTAAAAATCATTGTGATTTACCAAAAATTAATTAAAAAAATACTCTTGGACTGTCCACATCTTATCTATACTTTCTCTTCATCTACTGAGAAATTACAAAGTAGCATATAGAGTAGGTACTGGAGAGATGTATGTCACTGTATACATAATAACTAGTTTATAAGTGCATCTGCAGTCCAGAAGCCATTTTTTGCAGCTACTGCATCACAAATAGCTCAGTTGGTACTGTGTAGCAGCTGCTGTGGTAGACATGGAGGAACAGGTTATCCCACAAGTAAGATCTGTGTGTGTGTGTGTGTCACAAGGGGTATACCAAAATACTATCCTACTTGTGGTAACAGCAAAGTGAAGATTCTTGCTGGGCAAAACCAAACCTTATTATATACTGCTAATTCAATGTTATTTGTACATACACTGGTACTGCAGTAGCTTTTATATAGATAAATTTAGATTTTTTTCATCTTACACTGACTAATTTAAATCATTTGCAATCACTCAATCTGGCAATAAGGTATAGACCGTATTCATTATGACGTCAGCCACCAGACATGCCTAGGCGAAAAAAGCATGTTTAACCATGGTTAACCATGGTTCAACCATGGTTAACCATGGTTCAACCATGGGTTTTGACCATGGTCAAACCATGGTTAGCCATGTTTTTGAAAAAATGGCACGCCACGGCCAACCATGGTCAAAAACATTCCAAAGTGACCATGGTCGGCAATGGTGGCATTTTTCAAAAACATGGTCAACCATGGTTAATATGGCCATGTTTAACCATGGTTAACCATGGTCAAACATGCAGAGTTTGACCATGGTTGACCATGGTCACTTTGGGTTTTGACCATGGTTGACTGTGGCATGCCATTTTTCAAAAACATGGTTAACCTTGGTCAACCACGGTCAATATGATCATGTTTAACCAATGTCCATGTTTGACCATGGTCAAATTGTCCATGATCAACCATGGAAGACAATGGTGACATTTTTTTTCAAAAACATGGAAAAAAATATATATCCCTATGGTTTTACACATTTTATACACAAGTATAATTCTTATCTTTCGTTTAGGTACATTATTATATGGTGACAGAAAATCAACTTACCTTGAGCGGGAATTGAACTGGGGACCTTTGTATTACAAGACTGATGACTTGCCAATTGAGCTAACCTATCTTGCTTGATAACTAGGGGCAAAATATAATATATTAATTGTAAAAAAAAGTATGAACACACTAAGTAAAGACTAAAGACTCAAGAAAATGGTGACCGACGTCACATAGCTTCACAGTGGTGAAAAAAAATCCAGAAAATCTCAGGGAATCCCTGTATTGCGGTGAAAACAATTGCACTGAAGTGATCATGGTCAATCATGGCCTATAAGGTGATGACCATGGCTGACAATGCTCAGCCATGCTAAAGCATGGTCGAACATGTATTCAATGGGGACCATTGGTAACAAACGGTTTTGACCATGGTCAAGCCACCATGGCTGATCATCGCTGACCATAGTCAACCATGGTTAACCATGTTTTGACCGTGGTTGACCATGCTAGCACGGTTTACATTTCGCCTAGGTGTTGGTGGACAAGATGCATACATTCCAGGACAACAATACATTAAGCTGTCAATCGATCCATGTTTAGCGATTGCACAGGGATCATTGACAGGTGAATGTATTGTAGTACTGGAATGTGTCTATCTTGTCCACCAACATGGCTGGCTATTGAATACGGTCTATACCATGTGGTTAATAGAGCCCAAATCAAAGTGTAGCCACTTCCATGTATTGCTACTCATATCAAGTACCGTGTATGTTACAGCCATTAACACACCACTTCAGTGAGTGTTATGGTTTCATACAGGAAATTGCTATATTGGTATTGCGGCCTTTAAAAACACCAGGAAGTAGGAATAGCCCCATTTTTACAGAGCATTAGTCCCGAGGTATATATGCAGGTCTTTATGCAACAGACAGCTATGCCAATAGGGAAAGAGGCCCAAACTACAACACATGCAGGCCGACAAGGCATGCAACTTTTATTAAATACCAGAGATGCCGGAATGATGATTCGGTGGTCTATCATACTCTTGTTACATCTATGTTTATTATGAAACAAGAAAATTTTATGTTAATCAATGTGGATGATGACATGATGATAAAGTATTGTACTGAGTCTATCCAACCTGAGAGGTAACTACAGGACAGTAAAAACTACACATACACACAAATTTGTATGGTTTTGTTAGTATGTGTATGTGTGTATGCATGTGCATGCGCATGTGGGTGTGCATTTTTTATATTATGACAACTGTGGATACACACTCAGCTGTTTGAAAGTCTCATTTATTATAACAAGAACAGAATAAAACAAAAATATCAACTGCAACACACTTTTGACAACTAATTTGGATTATTCTGTGTAAATTTTATGAAATTTCATCCCGGGCAAATATGGCCTTTATGGCACGATTATTGCAATGGAATTGCCTGATTTTTGCAGAGATAATAGCTCTTGCATGTCCCTACATATATCAGTTGTCAAAATTGTGTCACCACTGCTTAAAATTGCTCTAA